>JARKID010000149.1:0-264005 GCA_029449255.1 Mycena polygramma | reverse complement strand
CTCCCTAACCCTAACCCTAACCCTAACCCCTAACCCTAACCCTAACCCTAACCCTAACCCTAACCCTAACCCTAACCCTAACCCTAACCCTAACCCTAACCCTAACCCTAACCCTAACCCTAATTCTCACTCAGCTACGAAACGATCGAGGCCAGCGGAAACGCAGCCGGCGACATCGAGCCACCCGCATCTTGGTCCTCTGGCGACCTCGAACCCTGGCTCAAGACCCACGCTGCCTTGGTCGCAGCCCGGGACATTCGCAGTGGTCACGATCTATTCGACCAGGGGTTCGACAGTCTCAATGCGACCTTTTTGCGCCACCGAATCGTCGGAGCGTTGAAAAATTCAGGTGACGACAAGGCGAAGGCCGCTGCTCAAATGATTCCTCAGAATTTCGTGTATGCGCACCCATCTATTGAGGGATTGGCAGCCGCAATCAGAATGTTGGTCGACGGCGATTCCGCCCGTTCAACAGGCGGAGAGGCGGCGATGGTCGAAAATATGATCGCCAAATACAGCGAGGGTTTCGGTGGCACTATCGGTCAGGACAGGAAGACTAGTTCGTCTGGCGGAATGGTGGTCCTCCTCACTGGGTCTACGGGCGGCCTCGGGTCCCATATTCTCGAAACTCTACTCCGCCTCGTTTCCGTTGAACGCATTTATGCTTTCAACCGCAACGGCAGAACTCCAGCTTCGGAGCGACAACGAGCAGCATTTGCGGACCGCGCCCTGGATATCAGCTTGCTCGCGTCCCCAAAGTTGGTGTATGTCGAGGGGGACACGTCAAGGGTGGATTTGGGATTATCTGCGGATGTCTTGAGCACGGTAATTTGAACCTTTCTCGCTCCAATCTTTTTTCATGTTGCATTCTCGCAGCTTAAAGCGACAGTCATCGTCATTATCCACAATGCCTGGACTTTGGACTTCAACAAGTCCCTATCCACATTCGAGCCTCATGTGAAAGGGACGAGAAACCTGATCGATCTCGCACTCCAGTCATCGAACGACTCTGGAGTCCGATTCCTGTTCACGTCGTCCATCGCCTCTGCTCAGGGCTGGAATCGAAACCTCGGTTCGTTTCCCGAGGAACTTCAGCTCGATGCAAATGTAGCTGTAGGTGGCTATGGCCACAGCAAGTATGTCTCGGAACGGGCAAGTACTTGCGTTCTTTAATTTGAACTGGCGGCGCTAACGTTGTTTCTCAGATTCTAGCGGCGTCTGGACTTGAGGCCACTTCCTTCCGAATTGGCCAGGTCTGCGGGTCGGCGAGTAACGGTGCTTGGTCCACCACTGACTGGGTACCCACACTTGTAAAGTCAAGCATCGCCTTGGGCAACTTCCCATCGAATCCCTCCGGGATCGTGGCCTGGCTCTCGCCTGAGGCCGTTTCACAAACCATCGTCGACGCTGCCTTGAGCATGGAGAAGCCACCTTTTGCTATCAACTTGGTTCATCCTCGACCAGTCCCATGGGATACCGTCATGGCCGCTGTTGCTGCTGAGGCTCAGCTACCAATGGTACCGTTCCCCGACTGGGTTCAACAAGTCCGGGGTCGTTCCGTCGGGGCAACAATCGATGATATAGGGAAGATCGTGAGTCCCCTCGTACCAACAAGTTTCATTCATTCTAAAAATTTCAACAGCCTTCCATAAAGTTGCTCGACTTCTTCGAGGCAGCTGTCGCCGGAACAGGAGATGTCGAATTCTCCACGGCAAAGGCACAAGCAATGAGCGATTCGATGCGATTGTTAAAACCGTTGTCGGGTGATGACGTGAGAAAGTGGATGAGTTACGGGAGGCAGAGGAATTATATCGCTTGAACATGACGGCTCTGCTCTCATCTCTAGAAATAACCCATGATTATTATAAACCGCCGCCGGGCTTTAACTTTCCCTGCGCGGCGTTTTCACTTGCGCCGTACCCGATCTGAGCGCGCATTTCCAAATCCCCGACATTGAAGAGAATCTGTGTCCCGTACACTGATAATTACGTGCACCTCGCCATAAGGGCCAAATAAGGGCCAACTGTGAGTAACATTGGACAGAGAACGGTTACTTTCCAGGTCAGGCGGAAGCGCTCATGGAGCAATATGGATGAGACGTGTTGGATCCTCGTCAGTGACTCCAAGACACGTCGAGGACACGTTGAATCTTCCTCTTAATAAGCGCTAGAACCCCGAAGTGGATGTTCTTCCGATGTTTTTCCGAACCGGACCGGTGATAGCCGATGCAAGGATGTGCGCTTCTCGGCCGCTTCTGCTTCTGACTCGAAGTCTCCCAGGCTTGAAAAGGCGTTCAATTCTGCCCAAGCCTCCATATCTTCCTGCACGCAAATGTCTTCTGCCATAGAACAAGTCGAACTGCAGCCTCTTCCCAAGCCTGCGTCTGTCGCCAACTCGAAGGACGGCGCTGCGCATGCTGCCACTGACAGTGCGGCTCCTGTGCCAGTGCTCCCTCGGTCGAAACAGCATGTGTCGCGGGAACGCGTACAGCTTCTAGCTCTCTGCTGGTGGTGCGTGCGGCGCCGGGTGCTACCAAGTTTACTGAAAACTGAAACTCGAGACAGTCTGTTCCTCGCCGGGTGCGCAGTGCCATAGGAGTTATTACCGCGATACTGATTGCCTGAGAATCTGAATAGCTGGAACGATGGTATGCTGGGTATCATCTCTTCACGGTTGTACAGCTAATCACCGAATACTCAGGTACTTCCGGGCCTCTGATCCCTCGCATTCAGCGTGTCTATCATGTATGGACTTTAGCGTCTTGTTGCTGATTTCACCAACGTTAGTAACCACCGGACTAGGTCGGGTTTGCCGTAGTCTCGCTAATATTCGTCTTTGCGTGTCTCGTAAGTGAATTTCGCTCTGCTCGTTCCCGTACCTATTTCTGTTTCCCTAGGGATTCATCGGCGGCGCCTTGATCAATGTGCCTCTGACCGACCGACTCGGTTTCGGCAAGATGATCATCCTTGGTTCCACTTTCACTACCTGTCTCTTAACGCATGTTAATATTATCCGGGCTCCTAGGTTCCCTTTGCCAGATAGTCGCCTATGCGATACAGGCACCCGCACCCCCCTTCCCGGTATTTGTCCTCTCATTCGTCATCAATGGGGTGGGGATCTCGATTCAGGTATTTTCTCTCGTGCACAGTGTCCATGTGTCTTCCTCATCGTCCTAGGACGCACAAGCAAATGGATATGTGGCGGGTCTCAAGCACAATCCCGAGACAAAGATGGGGCTATTGCACGGCGCGTATGGTGCCGGTGCCCTCGTCGCCCCCATTGTCGCAACACAGTTCTCCCAAATGCGACAATGGTCGTTCCACTATCTTGTCTCCCTCGGTGTCGCGATATCCAACACCATTGTCTTGGCCTTGGTGTTCCGTTTGAAAACACAGGACGGTGAGTCTCTCACCTTCCTTCATATCAAACATATCACCTCAATTCCCACAAAGAATGTCTGCAGTCGGTCGGCGAAGCTGCCGGAGAGACAGGCACGAGCGAGCATAGCACCTTCCGCCAAATTCTGTATCTCAAAACGGTACATCTGCTCGCCTTCTTTGTTCTCGTCTATGTCGGAGTGGAGGTTACAATCGGAGGTTCGCTTAATTCCAACTTCTACCGGCATTTGGCTGGAAAGGGAGGTAGGTTGGATCGTCACCTATATCATCGACGTGCGCCGAGGTGGTCCGTCGGCCGGATATGTATCCGCTGGATTTTTCGGCGGTACGTTAATTTCTCGAGCGCACTGGTGCTGCGTTGACCAGGGAAAATGACAGGACTCATGACTGGCCGCGTTGCGCTATTGTGGCTCAACCAAAAGGCAAATGCTGTGCTCTGCTAATAAAAAAACCCCACCAAATCTCATCCTCTCTTCAGATAGGCGAACACCGTGTCCTGTACCTGTACTCCGTTCTCGCCATCGCGTACGCAGATACGCTTGTGCGCGATGCAATTTTTAACCTGACTCACGTCAGGCTGGAGCTCGTCGTCTGGCTCGTCCCGTCCCTCATCGGCGACGCTGTCGCAGTATCGCTCGTCGGCCTCCTCCTCGGGCCGATCTACCCCATCACAATGAACTACGCCGGGCGCGTCCTCCCGCGGTGGCTCCTCACCGGCTCCATCGGCTGGATCGCCGGCTTTGGCCAGGCAGGTAGTGCCGTTTTCCCGTTCTTGACTGGTGCACTCGCTTCGAAGGCAGGAATCAAGGCCCTCCAGCCCTTGTAAGTATTGCCTCTGCTGGCGCAGCTTCTGTTCTGACGAAGGATTTTTTTTTGTGACAGACTTATATCTATGATGTCGTTCATGCTTATACTTTGGGCGTTCGTTCCTGGCCATACTCGGAAGGTGGACTAAACATGGAGAAGCTTACCTCCATGCGCCGCAGGCTAACTAATTAAGACTGTAACGGACCTGTATACGTGACAAATACATCGAATGAGGTGCGATGTATCCAGTTGCTGTTTAATGTTCACCACAGAAGAATTTCTGACATTGGGGTGCAGCGCCTGTCGCTGGGGCATATTCCCAACACATTGCCTCGTCTAAATCAGTTGGTTTAATTTACGGTGCGAAACAAGACCGTACATCTTAAGCAATTATTGTTCTGCATCGCCTACCCGCTACAAGTACAACTCGTCTGACAACGGCTCATATTTAGAGTTGTCTAAATGAATTTAGACACTCAATACCTCGACACAACCCCCGTCTGCTCGTACACGAAGATTTCTTTGAACTTGTCGCCCCGGATATCCAATTTCTCGCCCCAAATATTCGTGAAGTGCTCCTCTGGCACGCGCTGCAGCCGATAAGTGCGGTAGCCGGCTCGCACGACCGGCGGGCATGGCACATCAGATCTGAACTTTCGAATGGCCTTGTCGATGGCGCGGTCAACCGCGCCGGAGTGATTTATCTGGCCATTCCCGCACCAGGCCCCGCGATTGCGCTCTGTATCCGCGGAGAGGATCACGAGACTGCGCAGGGCAGGGAGGGTTGCAACAGTTGCGAAGAGATCCGTCTGCAAAAGTGCGGTTAGTATTATCATTCAACGTTCAACGAGAGTGTATACGTACCACGATAGCATCGATTTCATCCTGGTCAGCCTCCACTTGTTCTCCTCTGGTGATTATCCGGTCCTTAATTCCAGAGACCGGATCCACGGACCACCGAGGCTCGGGTTTGAAGGTGGGCAACTCCCCCGCGTTCACGCTCACCTCTAGCGCAGTGAGGCCACGCAGCGCGGCGAAGTGCGCGGCGTTGTGTGACCCAAAGCTCCAGCGGCTCTCGTACACGGCAGGGCAGGACAATACTAGGAGCGAAGGCGCGTGAGGCACGAGGGCAGTCTCGTAGAACGTGTCGGCAAGCCGGTCGGACGCGTCGCGGCTTCCGCCGTCCGGCTTCAGTCTCAGTCTTTGGAGCCCGGAGTATGACGTGAGGTACGTGAGAAGCGAGGGTGTTAGGATGCTCGTGGTAATCTCGGTAAGGTGGGTTCCATGGGCGCCTATGAGAGTCCACAGCTTGGCCCACCCCATAGAGCCATCGAGATGGAGAGTGGTGAGCTTGGGCGTGAGCCGTCGGGATATTTCGTGAAGCACGGGTGGCACCGGGGGCTCGCCTAGCCCCCAGTAAGGTCGCTGGACGCGGTCCTCGATCTTGAGTTTCTTCACGCCCGACAATATAGGCAAAGACAGATCAACCATGTGGTGTATCTTCATCGACAGGCGGAGCTCGTCAAGCCCGGGTAATGCGTTCAAAAAGTCACAGATAATCGTTCGCTCCCATTCAGGATTGCCCTGGCTGGTTTTCCACCTAACCATAGCTTAGCGAGACTGTTCAGCGACAGACAGAATAACTTACGCCACAGTGCGAATATTCCGCATGGCCGCTAGAGCGGCTCGGATGGCCTGGATCTGGGCGTCCGAAAGGTCTAATTCGTGGGCTTGCTGGGCGCTCTGCGCAGCAAATTCAATACGCAGTGTGTGGATGTATGCAGGCCACCCAGTTTCGCCCCTCGCGATGGCACTCAGGAATTCGAGTCCAGCTTCAGTTCGTACTTTCTCCGTGGTTAGGACTAGGGATGAGAAGAACAAATGCTCCACGGCGCCGCCAAAGGCTTTGCATACTGCCCGAAAGTAACCGCAATCCTTCTGGACGAGCTGCAAAGACTCAGGTTATAACCGTGTATCGGTAGAGAGGCGTGCAGACCTTGCATCCGATCTCCTCAAAAAGCTCAGCGGATAAATCGAGAATCATAAGGGAGTTAGTTGTTGAGGATGAAGGACCAAGGTTATAGTGTTGGCGGAAAGGGCGGAGGCAAGAGTACTTTATTGACTGGGAAGAGCTGTGCAACGGGCAGTGTATGATGCTCTCGCATTGAGTCGCAACAGCCAGTCAACAGCCGCAGGACTATTTTCTCCCACAACCATGAGTTAATCCCTTCAAGACATTGAAATAATATTTGTGGCATGAATGGAGCCCTGGAGCCAATCAAAATGCAGCTCTTGAACCTTGAAGGTATGCCATGGATGGGCGGACGCTAAACGCACATAGCGCGCACTAGTGACCAGCAGCAATGAGTCCTGAGGACTCTTCACTGTCAGGGATCAGATTCAACCCTGCTAGCAAGGGTTTCGGGCAGCCATGGGTGTTGGTCTTTTCTAAACAGACCCTACGACAATTGGGTGCTCGTACCTCGCTCGCATGCTGTAGTTGGGTGTGCCGCTCAATAACGTAACTGTCCCGCTCGCACCAATACCCACATAGATATATTATGTCTCCCGCTCGCACCTCATCGCGTCATAACGTTTTCCCGGCTGCTGGACCATTTTATACACACAGTTTTAGGTACGTCGAGATGCCCGACAACCACGGTCACTTTTAAGTACTCGTCCGCAATATTGCAAATGTCTCGTCAACTTCACAAAACCCCGCACGGCGCATTCCTGTTGAGCGGTGATGACAATTTCTTCCAGGACTCGCTGCTCTGACTCCCTCTGGTCGAACTTGAAAATATTTTGCTTAAACTCAGCACGTGATCGCGTCGCGTCGCGTCCAACAACTCATCGGATGAGTCATCGAGCAGACTCAGAGTAGCAAGAAAAGTCATCGCGTCATCCTAATCTCTCCTCGCATGTCTCCTGTGCCAGTAATTCCGATACAGGAAAATTGAAATCTTGCTCAAATCCGCGACAAATTCCCGTACCACGAATCAGTGAAGGAATAGCCCGTACGTTATCTCGGCTGGGATGTGTGGTGTTGCATTGTATGACTCGAACCGCTGCGTCTCTGCGAATAACGTATTGAAGACGTATACACGTCAAAGAGGTCACAGCGTGACATCCCTTCTTGTTCTCGACGCCCACGACCGCCCACTGTGCTCTTTCTATATGTGTCATCGCTAGGGCATCTGCAGTCCTCCGCTTTATCCCTGGATCTGGACTTGCGGCCGTACGGCCCGTATATACCCGCTGCATCTCTCTGAACTGGCACCTGCGAGTCTATCCGACTCCTTTCTTTCGAGGTAGATCCCAGACCAGCAGGTATCGCCTTGGAGGATATTCATGCCCAAGTCGCACAGTGGGTCTACGACACTCACTCGGGGAGCTGCGATCGGGGCCAAAGGACGCAACAAACTACAGTCTTAGTCTTGCGGTTCCTGACGTGGGGCCGGGTGATTGTCTTTCTCTGAGTCACCGTTCGATTCTCTTCTGTGTCCGCCGTCCGCCGTTATCCGCCATCTTCGGCTACCACGAACCGCCTCTATGCCTTCATCGTAGTCCACCAACATCCAACACGAGTGGAAGTGGTGAGAATGATTTAAATTCAGAGCGTCAAGTGATCTGTGGTCGATTGCAATGGGTCTCGTGTCGGAAAAACAATTGTTGGCATATATGGGCTGAGATGGTCTGACGGCCTGATATGGCCATATATGGCCCGCGCAGGCAGAAAATATGGCAATATCAGGTCATATATGGTGTGATCAGGTCGAATAAGGGTTCCTCAGACCAGACCAGGCCACAGCGATAAATTCATATATTTGGGTACGTGCTAATCTAATTCCCTGCTCATAAAAACATGTCCCCGTCAATGACATCGTTGAGGAATGTCAAGGACGGCTTGTTTGCATCAAACTCAAGGCGGATTAAATACTTCACCAGCACAAAGTCGAACGAATTTTGCTCGTCATAAACTCGCACGTTAGCCCATTGAGTCTTCGGCACCCGTTTCCTCCGTTTCAGGCTTTCAGCCTGTACAAGAAGGCGCTGTCGTGCACATCTCGCAGCTTGCATGACATCAGGCCGGCGAGAAGTGCAAGTTGGCAACAGGAGATGATTGTAGCGAGGGTCGTGCCAGTGAAAGTTCGGACGCAGCGGTAGGTGTTGTATGCAACAGATAAGTAAGCCAACAATTGGAGCAAAATTGGAACATACATTTATTGTTTGATCGGGCTGCAGTGCTTTATCGACGATAAACTGGTTCAAGAATGTGCGCAGGTGAGCAACGATTATCCTTGTCCTCAGAAAACTCATGTTGCAGCGTCTTCGCAGTATCCCACTTGAGCGACGAGCCCAGAGCCCAGTGCAAGTCCGATCGTTCTCGATTAAAATCTAGCCGGCAATATGAACACATGCACTAGTAGCGCAGGGCCAATCCAGCTAATGCGCAAGAGACACTGTTACAGCAAGGCAACTGCTGCAGGTACGGCCAAGTTGAAATTGTACACTGTGCGCCGTCGAAGTCTCGAACTTTGAAAGGCAGCCAGGGTCATCATTCTGATTCATATGATTTTTAACGGGTTGACTGAGGACGGTGGCGAGTTTAGTCTGGCTAAATACGACTCTGTACTGCTAGCGGGGAAGCCGCTGGAGCCTTTGGAGGGCACGCCGAATCGACTTGCAGCAGAAGCCGTGGTGGTACAAACAAAGAGCAGTGACTGGCGTGACAATTGCGTGTGTTCAACATCCGTGAGCTCTCCTCGCAACTCAGTCTGTCCGTCCAGTTCGTTGTCTCGTTTCTTCTACCAGCACGCAGGCATAGTCGTTTGCTATTATTTCCCGGCTCATTTGCATTTCTTTCCGATTTTTAGATGCGGTTGAACTGGCCTGCGATCGGCTTTAAACGTGGTTTAACGTGCTGTGGAGCCCGTGTGAAATGCCAAACCGGTGGCCCGAGCAAGGTACATAACTCAGGTAACGACATCCCAAGATTTACACCCGTATACGTGCGCGCCTGCGAGTACTTACTTTAGCTCATTACCGTCCTTATGATTGCTTACCCTTGAATTCTCACTCCTTGCCTACGTGCTGATTTACTGACTAGCTTACTGACGGAGTTTCTTAGAGTATAATCGCTGAGTTCAAGAGCGACTACAGTAAGAACTAAGTGCCCCTTCAAAAGGGGTGATTGTATTTTGTGTTTTCAACCGGGCAACATTATAAGCCTAAATATGGTGCAGCAATGTCAGATATGGCTCCGTCAGGCATATATGGACGGTCAGGCCTGATATAGCCTGATGTTGGCATATAGTACATTACTGAACATTATATGGTACCTTTCTGCCTGACAGCCTGATATGGCAATATATGGCAATGTATCGGCATATATGCCAACAAAGATTTTTCCGACAGTCGGACTCTCGTTGGACATTCTTGCATGTGTTCGCTCGTCCTGTGTTCTGTCCAATTTCTCAGGCTGCCTGGATCACAATGGATCACGACCAATGCTCGATGATCCTCGGTGCGAATCAAGTGCGTATGGCTATCACTTTGCTCCAAAGCGCTCAGATCGCATGAACGTTCTGGATCTGCTCGTGCAGCTACATTGGCGTCCCGTCGATGCTACTACCCATCTGCTCGACTGAGAAGAACTTGAAACTGCACCGCCTAACACCGCCTGATGACCGAGCCCCGTCGGCCCTGACGGACTTGCCTCCCTATGCTATAAATTTGTCCTTCACCCTTAAGCGCATTATTCTCCTGGACCATTTCTTCACAACCGTTTCTCCTCTGCCGACCGTGGGAATCCCGACTGATAGGCGCCCGCACAGCCATGGCCGACGTGGCCCCCAACCCCCACAACCCATTCCGCACGCCCGGCGTCTCGCCCAATCCGACGGGAATCGCACATAGCACGCCGCAGTATGCTCCTCCCCCGCATCCACCGCCTGCCACTGCGCAATACGCTCCCCCTGCGACGCCACATCCAGATTCAGATCCGACAGGTCTGACAGAAGAAGCGCCGCCCGCGTACACGACACGACCAGATGTGTACCAGGGAGAGAGCACGGTCGAGTTTGGTCCTGCGCGGCCTTTTCAGCAGGTTCCTATGCAGCAGCCCCCACCCCCGCCACCTCCGCAGAACGGGGGATGGATTCCGCAGCAGGCGTCAGCGCAGCCGCCGTCTTTATGGCAACAGCTCACGGGGCAGAGCATTGGCAGCAGTACCGCGCAGTTCCCACCCGCGAGCTGGTCTTCGTATCCGGGAGGCCAGCAGCAGCAGCAGCAGCAGCAATACGCCCCGCCGTCGCCGCCCCAGCAAGCCCCGCCACTGACGACGCACGTCTCCGAGTTTGCGCGCGACTTTTATGCAACGACGAACGTCCCGCCGGGCGCCTTCTCCGATGTCTCGGGGGCGCGGAATGCGTCTGCTTCGGGAAGTGAAGCGGGGTATCCGCCGCCCGCGCTACCGCCACCGCAGCAGACGGCGCAGTATCAGCCCCCGCCTGGTGCGCCTCCAGCTGCGCGCACGCCGTCGCCGAGTCACGCTGGCGGGGGCGGCATGCCCGACGACGGGCGTCCAACTAGCACACCCATCCCCGGGCACCCGTTTCTCAATAACGGCCACATGCTTGTGTACCGCCCGCACCACGAGTGCAGCAAGTGTGCGTCCCCCCATCATAATTTTTGTTCACATTTCCTCACTCCCCGGTTCGCGCGCAGGCAATAACACGGGGTACAAACACGGCGACCCCTCCCGCCCGTGCTCCAAGTGCTGGAGCCGCTACGCGCGGCCGTACAGCGGCGCTGTCGCCCATGCGCCCCCAGCATCCGCATCGGGATCGGGATCGGCGGGGCACGCGTCGACGACGTTCCAGCGGCCGCTTCCGCGCATGTACGCCCCGCCGCGCTCCCCCGCCCCCGGATCCCTCAGCGCCTACCCGGGCGCGTCCTCCTCCCACCTGTCCTCTGCCAGCACACGCACACGCACTCCCAGCCCAAGTCCCACCGGGCTGTACGGCCCCTCTCCCGCTACGTATGGCCCCGGCTCTGCTCCTTCTCCTGGGGGATACGGCCCCGGCCCGCCTCCCCAGCCGCCCGGTGCGTATCCCCCGCCGCCGACGGTATACGCGCCCGGCGACGCGCGCATGGGCGGGGCACCGTGCTGGCGGTGCGGCGGGCGCGGGACGCTGAGTTTTCTGGTGTTTGAGACGATGCCGTGTAGTGTGTGTCAGGGGGTGGGGAGCGTGTTTGGGTAGCGTGTGTGCGTGTGGGTAGGGTTTGGGTATCGCTTTTACGATGTCGTTTCCCTCTGGACATTTGCTATTACCAGTCTGTATAGTGCAGCGGAACAAAATCGAAATCGAAATCAAACTCAAACCTCGTACGCAATGTTCCAGTTTTGGAGCCGTTGCGATTGACGTTCTGCCTGAACGTGCACCGGGCCTTTGATTCCACTACTCTGTATCTCCCGCGGTCTATACCTTGGTAAATTTTCATGTTACCCACACTTCACTTCACTTACTGGATCCTGTGTAGCCAACTGATTCAGATTGCAAAGGACGATTCTTCGCTGTGGGTGAAGAGTTAAACTCCGAACTTTTTTTTTTGTCTTTTACGCTTACTTTACTTTCAGGTTTGGCTTCATTTCACTAGATCTCAAGTGTACGGGCACGTTTGGATCGCAAGGTGTGTTCGATTCACTTTACTTCATATTTACTGACTCTGAATCACTGCAGACGACTTACACTGGGCCTTGAACGCCGGGGCTATTGTCAATTTGTTCTCGTTCAAATCTTCCAAGTTGACTCGATTTGTTGATATTCACGTTCAGTCAACATTCAAGGATCACACAAATTGAAGACCCCACACAGCGCGATCCCAAATCTCCATGTTCAACGGTGCGCGAGGGAATTTTCTTTGCTATCTCTCTGAGCAGAAATGATCTGATTTCCGAGACTACAGTTTGCCCAACGGATACTATCAGTAATAGCCGCGCGCTCCTACATGAACCGTGGTTGCCTCTACACTGATCGCCCCTATCTCAAAGTCGTCCTTCACAGGCTCTCGTCTTTCCGCGCGATAAGGTAAAGGCGCATTTTCTAAGCAAAAATTCAAAAGAAATCAGAACTCAACGACATGTACCGGTGAGGTAAGTTAGAACTGACCTCTACTCTTGATCCACTTGCTGATCAAAATAACGGTGCCCAGCACCACCGCACCGGCCACGGAAATCCCGATTATCTGCGGGGTGGAAAGCACGCGGTGTGTCGGTTGGCTACTTCCACTTCCACTTGACCCAGTCTGCGACGCTCCCCCCGCAGAGGTTCCACTGGGCACGTTCGCCGCACCCGAGAAATTCCCAGAGCAGATCGTGTTCCCCTTGGGCTCCACGCACTCCGCCGCCGCGCCGTCGTTCACACAGAGATACAGCGTGCGCGAGGTGTCGCACGTATACGGCGCGTTGTTCGGGTCGCGGCGCGGAGCAACCGGTGGAATCGCAGCACGGGGCGACGACGCCCTTCGGCTGCACCTGCGCGTACTGCAGGATGGCCGCTGGACACGCGCGCGCACTGCTTTTGGTCCAGTCGATGAACTGACACGTCGATGCGCCACACGCGTGCTGCCCTTTGTTCCCCCCGATGCAGAGGTTCGGGACGTCGGACCCGCAGGACGAGAATGCGGGCCCATTCTGGTCTTCGATGTCACGCCCAGCGAAACATTCGAACTTGAACGTCGAGTTGAGCAGGCCAGCCATGTTGTTGATGAATAGCTGGGTGTCCGTGGTGGCCTTGTCGCAGTTGCCGAAGGAAGGTTCGGACATGGTCGAAGGGTTCCCGTGGGTGGAGTCTTACTGGTTTAATATACGGCGAGACGCTGTCACCGTGTCTCGTTACGAGTTCCGATCTGTCGAAAGGATGTAGGTAATGGCGGAAATATGTGCTGTACGTTAACGCCAAAAATTTTGCCACAGCGTTACGACAACGATAGGCGGCTCTAAGCACTTGTTGGACTAATTATTGAACCCCAGACTCGGAAAAAGGAGCCGGAGTTGGGCCACTTTGAGGCACTGGAGGAACAATATTAATCCTGCGACCGATACAGCATGAGAAATCGCAACGGGATATCGTCACCGTGGATGTATTAAACTGCAGGGGGACGACGTGCGACATTTGTTGATGAGGCTGGCGGACGTCGGTTACCATCTATTCAATTTTCTGCCCGCATTTCGTCCGCATTCGTAGCCTCGACTTGAAGGATGGCCCTCGTTCGTTGCGCTCACAGAATTTCGAGTTCGAAAAGCTTCACAACGGCGCCGGCAGTCGTTGAAGCACGCTTAAAGCTGGGTCACTGCCAGAGACGGTGAATGCCAAACGGAAGGGCGGTGAGGTTAACGGCGATGTTCAGGCACGTAGGTGATAAATGCGACGCCTGTTCAGTGACTCCTGTCTACCTGTCTAGGCCAGAATGGTGCCGTGCAATTTGCCCGAGATCCCCGTGGCCAGTCAATCCGTGATGTTGTTCTCCTGCCGCAGGTGTTCGACGAATCGCGGTTGAGTGTGGATTTGCAGTGAAAAACAGGGAACGTCTACGCACCCACTGCATTGCCCTCAATGCCACAAACCCGCGATGAGAAAGGATTGTCCACTCCAATCCCAATAAAAATGCTACGTTGTCAGAAAATGTTTGCAGTTAGAAACAGAACAGCCTGAGGGGGATAAGATGGTCAGCGATTAGAGCCGCAGGAGAGGAAAGACGTACATGCGCCCAGTTAATTCCAAAAAGACCCTGGGCACGATCCGTCGGCGTGAAAGCAGACGGCTCGTGCCAGAAGGTCGAGGAGATGCAGAGGCACCGAGGGGAGGTGTGGAGGGAGCGGTCAGGGTGGACGTGGACGTGCAACCACGAGTAAGCTTATCGAGAACTTGCGGAGAGCGGCGCAGCGTGCGAGCGACTGGCTGTCACGGCAGTCTCTATCCTCCATTCAAGCAGTTATTTCGATACACAACGCATACATTGCACGAGGTAGATTTGAGATTTCAGCACACAAGTATCGAGCACGGTCCAAGGACGTCGTTATACTCTCTTTTCTGCAGCGTGCTGAGCAGAACATACATGCTGTAGTTTCATGGAACAGACGAAAACCCCTTGAATTGTGCAACGGATCCTTCCTTGAGACTGTATGTAAACCGCTTGGATGTTGCTGACAGGTGGGGCAGGCGACGAATGGCAGACAGTCGGGAGAGCAATGAGCATGATGGTGCGGGACAAGTACGGCCCGGGGAGTCACGCGTGACTGATGTGCCCATCCCGATCATGATGGGGAAGCATACGCAAACAAAGCTCCGCTCGTTGCTCTTCCTTGGCTCTTCCTCTCTTCTCCTTGTAGGCTGAAGCAGCAAGCTTGACGTGTCGTGGTCTGTGCTACCATGAATCCAAACCCTCTATGCAAACCCCCAAGTCTCCCGCGGCAGGCTAATAATAGGGGTCCACAGTGTTGCGGCTTAGGCCCTTATTAAGGGTCGAAATTTCTGTTAGGCCCTTAATACCTTAACAAGGGCCTAATTAAGGGACCCTTAATTAGGGCCTAATGTTCGGGCCGGTCTTGGCCGGTCCCAAAGCGGATAGGTAACGGCAAAGCATGAACCGAATAATTGTACGACAACGACTCGAAAAACTACATCATAAAGTCGTCCCCGGAGCCCGAGAGGGCACCATCATCTGGTTCTTCGTCCGATTCCTCAGCAGCGAGGAGCTCCATCATCAGACCTTCCCGTGTAAATTGTGTCGCAGGAGGTTTGGCGACGGGATTCTTGACCTTACCGCCGAAGAGAAGGGCGAGAGAGCGAGGCAGAAACTTGGATTTCGCCTTTCCGGGCACCTTCTGTGGCAGGAGGGGGACCGCCTGTGACCCGGCACCATCATCAGATTCATCGTCCTCTTCGACCAGTGCTTCTCCGATCCATCTTTCGAGCTCCACACGCCAAGTGGCAGCCGTCTTCACCAGTTTCGATGGCCGGGAACCATCACCGCCGTCGTCTTCATCGCCATCGTCCTCGAGGGCATCAGCGTAGCGAGGAACGCTCATCAGGCCCGCCACTTTCGTGGGATCGTGAACCGTGCGCGGAGCACGCGCATGAATCAAACCTGCGGCAAGATTTTCTTCGCGGATACTGGCACCAATCTTAAACCGGAGCAATGAGTGGTTAAAGTCGATGAAGACGCAGGTATGTATACCTTCGACATCTTCTCCAATTTTTCCGTCCGAAGCCGATTCCGGAGGCGAGTCTTTTTTATTTTCAAGTCTGAAAAAGTGCGCTCCGTTGCGGCTTGGTTAACGACGAGCCCGAGCAAGAGAATGGCGAACTCGGCGAGGTCTACCACGCCCTCAGTTCGCCTCATCTGTTCCCACATCAGGTGTGGCTGATCTAGCTGTGAACGCAGCGGATATGTCAGTGCGCACGGCCACAGCAGGGAAATGCATACATGACGCTCTTGAAACCCCTTCTTGTGCTCCTCCCATGCTGCAAACGGGCCCGTTCCGGAGAGGTACTGCATAAATGCAGTGGAAACCTGGGCCTCCGTCTGCACGTCGTCCTGCATTTCGCCCTCAGGACGCGGTCGGGATCGAATGCGACGAAAGAGCTGAACATGGATTAGCGTTATGAACATGGGCAGAAATTGAACGCGTACCGCGACTAATTCTGAGGTAAGTACGAACACATTGATCCCCGACTTGTCGCCGAAGCGTTCGAGGCCCTCGTATGGGTTAAGGACAAGGCAGAGAACGAAAAGCGGCTGGTCCAATGCCGCCCACCGCTTCTCGATACGCGCGAGCATGCCTTTCGAAACGGCACGATTCTCGTGGGCGGAAAAATGGAGGAATACACCTGCGAAGGTGAGTAGAACTTGATCGGCCCGGGTTCGGTCGCCTTGATTTATGTTGGTTGCGTAACAGATGGGCTCGATGTCGTCGACCACGCCCTGAAGCGAGTCCCAATAGTCGTTGTTTTCGATACGGTCACACATCACGTTAACTTGCGCGGTGATCTTGTTGACTGCCTTTCGATTTTTTTCGGCCCCGACCTGTGCTTCTATGATGTCCTGTCGGTAAAGATAAGCGGCGTGGCGAAGCGCAACTCGGAGGGAGACGAATCGGCGGAACGCCACGTAATGGGTGGTCCAGCGTGTGAGATTCGCCAGGAGATAGACGAGAACGACGAAATTCTTGGCGTGCTGTGCGTCATCAAAGATTTTGCGCACCCGGTCATGCGAGAGGATCCAATGGATAAGCTCTATGGTCTGCTCCGCAATGTCGGCGGCAGCGAGATTGACATAGAAGTAATCACCGAGCATGAGTTGGCCCTTCCAAAATAAATCAACCAAGGCACAAAACTGATGAGAGCGAATGACTTACCTGGTGGGCACAACACGGCGCTATAAGTAACCAAGGCCGCTTTATCGCTAAATCCTTTCGTCCACGCTGACTCCCGCCGTCGTTATCGCAGCAAAATAGCACGACGATACACCCGTAGGCGTTTTCCGCCTTGTCGATCATTCCCTCGAATGCAGCGCACATAGAAACGCCGTCCTTCTTGTGGCCGTTTGCTTTGATCAAATCGATTAAATACGACTGCGGCCCCACTTTCAGCCTCAGCGAGCGCAATATCTGAGACATTTACCTCGGTGCTTGTCGCAACATTGACGCCGTTGATAGGATTACGGCTGTCATCTTTCCAGCCGTCCGTGCTGTGGATCATAAGTATTAGCTTGACAGATGTTGCAAATGTGTTTTAGAACTCACGCCAGAGCCACATTGACGCCCTTGAGTGCGGTCCGCAGATGCTTTTCGACAGTTGCACTCAGCCTGTCGAGCAGCGACCCAGATATGACTTCTCTGGAGGGAATCACGTCACCAGCGGTGGACCGGAACATGATGAAAAGCTTGATGACCTCGACGTCTTCCGTCCACCGAAAGGGAAGATTGGCGGATATCGTGGCACGGGCGAACTGGAGGCGAAGCCGCTCTTCCTCGTCCGCACTGAAAGGGATATTGGCGCCGCGGTATACCTTGAGTTCCGGCTGCTTCATAGCCTTCGAAACGTCGAGGAAAATCTTTTTACGTTTCTTACTTTTGGGCTGCGAATCAGACTCGTCATCCCCGTCGATATCACTGGAGGATTCAACCACCGCTTTCCCTGCCTTGATTTGTACCGCCTTCTTCTTTGCCTGACTTGATGCATATTCACAGGCACTCGCGCCGACCAGATGTGCGAGCATCGACGACTTGACTCCGGACACGGAGCCCACAACGGCACGGGCTGAAGAAGTACATGATGAGAAAATGTCCGGCATGTGCACAAAAACGCACCGGCGGTAAACGTCGCTTCCCCCCATACCAGCCGAGCCTTCAGAGCCGCGTCCGTGTCATTCGGAGGGTTTTGAGCCTGGCGGTGGTGGCGGATACAGCCGAGACATATGGCCCTGTAGTGTGCCGTATTCTGTTTCTCTCCGGGGTAGAAAAAGTCCCAGAGGGGGCCTTTGGGCGGCATGTCGTTGTCGAGAGAGAAGACTGAGAAGTGAAAAAATAGGCGAGGATCTCACGTGAGAAGTACGTCATGAAAATATTAGGGCCTAATTAGGGCTTCACAACTAGTGTTGTTCGGGTCGGGTCGGGCCTGGAAGCCCGGGCTTGGGTCGGGTCGGGGTAGGGTCGGGCCTGGAAAATATCCTGAGCCCGACCCTAGGCCCCAGGTAGGGTCGGGTCGGGTCGGGCTTGGGCCTGAGCCCGGGCCTGAGCACCTTTTTCAGAGACTTGATTCAGTGAGTTTCTTTCGATCATAAACGTGTTGTATGATATATTCCTTACCCTGGGTACCCTCTTCCTTCGCTCTGCAGTCCGAAACAAGCTTGCAATAAAGATTCAACCCATCAAAATCATCGACAAATTTTGTCTTACTATCTGGCTTCAGATATGCTGGGGAAAAAAATGTCAGTGGAGCACCACAGTCAACCCCACATTATACGCCTGAAAATCACTGTTGAAACATTTTTTTTTCGTCAGCCAAAGTCCGGTGGATAGGGTACACGAACCGACCCGGGCTCAAGCCCGGGTCGCGGGCCTTGAAAAATCCCAGGCCCGACCCTAGGCCCGACTCAAACTAGGGTCGGGTCGGGCCTGGGTCGGGCAGGGTCGGGTCGGGCTTGGGTCGGGCTTGGGCCTAAGCCCTGGCCCGGGACATCACTATTCACAACTTTTCGGCTTGGTATTAGGCCCTAACATTAAGGCCTTATTAAGGGCTACCCTTAATTAGGGCCTAACCCTTAACCGCAACACTGATAGGGGAAGTCAAAGTTGAATCGAGGAGACCGATTCAAGACCGATTCTCCTCTCGATTCTGATTCGATTCTCGGAGCAGAATCGATCAGGAATCGCCTCAACTTTGACCGCTCCGATTCACACTCACAATCTGGTTACGATTCGCTTGCGATTCTCGGTCGTTTTTTCTCCAAAGGCTACGTTGGAGCGTTCTTTTGTGCTTTTGAGCGTGAGTCGTCCCGCTTTTCGTCTTGGCCCTCTCAAGAGCTGCCAGGGTACACGGGAGGAAGCTTTGTATTTCACGTTATTTTCTTGAGTTTCTTGAGTCAAAGTGTAAGGGATCGCTATCAGCATACATATTTTTCCGCGTCTTACTTTGAATAAGTCTCACTGTCGAATACTTGTACTTGTTATTTTCGGATGTCTTTAGCTTCGTAGTACACGTGACGAATCTATCTACACTTTTAACCACCAAACGCTCCCTGCTCGCCAGCCTCCAGCCTCTCGTGATATACTCCGAGACCCTGATAGAGGCTTGAGCATCGTATCGTTTGACTACTATTAGCATTAAGCTAATCCTCTCGCAGATCCGCGAGAATCAAGACTTAATTACCACATCTGCTCTCCTCTCTCGAACTTTCGGAGAGGACGAGAAGTCTATCATTAGAGGCCTGGATTTCCGACCTCTGGCAGACTTCTCTTAGAGTTAGACCGTTAATAAAGAGTCCTTACCACATTGCTCGAACCGCGACAGCCAGGATAACCGGATAACGTTTACCTCGTGAGGCGGACCCTCACACAAAGGTACTATTTTTGACCGGCTAACCGGCCACGTTAGCATTTATCGCTCGTTCTTGACAGCCCTATTGTACCTATACAGGCCATGGTGCACCCGTATGAAGCCTGATATCATGTGGATAGTTCGGTACAATTGCTATGAATTTAGCGGATGTGTTGATGGTTCAGCGAATTTCTTTCCGTCGGTATTGCCAACAAGGCCAAACACGGGGCAGCCGGCCACCCCGTTAATCAGCCTCCGTAGGCAAAAGTCCGGGTCCGTTTGCTTCAGGCATAGTATAGGGGGAGTTCAGAGACCGTTTGCTATAGTTATTGTCGATATACAAGATAGAGAACAGCAGGGAAAATATATGTATTATCGCACAACAGCCTGCGGGCTGACCCATCCCCGACTATCCAGGGCTCTCAGCACGCCCAGCAGTTGTAGCGGCCCAAAGCATGGTGCAGATCGTTTCATACGAGCCCTCACGACATACTTGTCGCAAAAGTCCGTTTTCAGTTATAGGCCAAGATAGGTCCTTTCTGAAGTCTATAGGCAAGCGGCCATGCTTATAGGGCCTTATAGTCGCTTATAAGCCCTCATTTTCACTTATAAGCCAAAAGGACCCCCCTCTCATTGCATTCCAAGTCCAATTTTGCTCACGTACACACAGGTTGAGTTGGGCGTGGTCTATAAGACTCAAAAAGGACTTATCTTGGCTTATAAGCCAAATCGGACTTTTGCGACACTAGAGTGCCCGGCCTGACACCGAGATAGTGCTGGATCCCAATAAAAATGCAAAGGTCTCGTGCATGAAATTTGTGTGCTTTCAGCTCGAAGCCGGCGACGAGAAGGGGATTGGGGCGGGAAAAATGTTGGACACGCACAAGAATGGAGGTTTACCAACCCCAGAACACCATGCCAAATCCTAGACCCATACCATGCACGGGGCGCCCGACGTGAATACGACCGCCTGACCGACGCAATATGGGAGTGACGAGGTATCCGGGTCGTCGTAGCGGTGGATGAGGTGGATGCGTGCTCTGTGATGTCGCAGAGGAAAGCCCAGGACTGTGGGAGTAGAATGAGCCCAAGAAGTCGCGGAACGATGAAGAACTGAGGGAGCAAGATGGAAGGCAGTCGCAGGAAGGTAAGGAAACGCTGATCGGGGCTGTGCGGCCGAGAGAAAACATGCCACAATATGTGATCCGAACATCACATTCGGTTGAATTTCGGTATGGACCAGCGCCATAGGTCCCCCTCGCCCTCCAAACTTCAAACTTAGGCATATGTTAGCTTGCTCTCGTTGTACAGAGCAAATGGCCGGCTAGCCCGTTTGGCCGGTTACCCAGTCGCAAATAGTACGGGCACTGCACGGCGAGCAAGGGACTTGAGGGAGAGCAGTGTGTTTAGGGTTAGGGTGATTCTGGGCCGATTCTGATGTAGTTCCTCCTCTGGAGGAGGAACACCGATTCTCGCCGATTCTGCGTTTTGATCGATTCTCGACCGATTCTGCTTCCAGAATCGATGTCAGAATCGGTGCAGAATCGGTTCGAGAATCGGCCTCCGAATTCAACTTTGACTTCCCCTAATATCCGGCCACCTTGTCACCTTGACAAGCTTGCGATGCTCCGAGGCTTAGAGGACAATTGGAGGAACATTGAGACATCGATTCTGGTCTGGCCCATACGCAATGGAATTTCCGAAATAAATCCTTTCGACACGTCTTCTGCCCCATCCTGCATTTATTTTGGCGACGTGGCTGTCTTGCACTGGCCGTATGCTGATTTCTCCGCCTCTCTCTCTCCGCCTTCTGGATGCTTGGGTAGAAGAACGAACGATGGGCGTCATTTACTCGCCCCGCGCACAAATCGGATCCGCCTTACATGACAATGGCCGACTGCGCTCTGTATTCTCCTGATCCGGACCGCGTCCCCACTGGGCTGGGAGGGAGGTATCCTTTTTTCCCTATCTTGCGTTCGTCCCCATCGTTCTTTGCAACTTTTGCGGGTTCTCTGATGCGGGTTTTCTCAGGTCCGCGGATTGAACAGAAGCCCCGGATTCTCCTGTGGATCAAGCACCGAGCGGCAAATGCCCAGTGATCATCAGGAAAAACCTCCCGAGCCAATTATCCCAAATTTTCCTAGGATTATACTGTCTCGAAATAATTAGGTGTAACTTGGGCAAAGTTGGCATAATTTCGCCTAAGTTTCGGCTAAGCTCGATGAAACTTGAGATAACGACAGACAATGCCGGATAATTTGGACGGGGACATGGCTTATTAGTATAAGCACCACCCTCTTGAAGCTGCCTTGTGTTGCTGAACCACTCAGCAACATACGAGCAAGCAAGCACCCTTACTTACCGTTCCGAGTTTGGTTTGGCAAAATGCACTAAGTCAGTAGCCGGTCGGCAATCATTCGGAGCTATCACAAACACTGCCCGGGCACAACATGACCAAACGTTGATCATGCCACGTCGACGTTTTTCTTCCTCTTCCCTCATCTTCCCCCCGCTTTCCCTCCCTTATTCTCACTTGTCCTCCTCCTTTCAGCCGTGGACTCCCTAGCCCAAGCCAATCAAGATACTCAAGGATCTCGGGTGCCGTCCGCCGGGCCTTCCTACTCCCTCCGTGGCGTCACAGTCATCAGCGGTGCGACCGCAGCCAATCGTCCGACATGACACAAGCAGCAGTGGCCATCAACGGCCCATGCCCGTCCACGGCCAATGCCCATCCACGGCCCTGACTCGCGTTGCTCGTCGCACACCACACATGCTCTGACTCCCGGCTCTCCCACGCTCACGCACTCCACGTCGCCCACGTCGCTGCTCTGACACCGCTCCCGCCAGCCTCCGAGTATCGTCAAGAGCAGTTTCCTGCCATCAAGATTCCGATGCAACCCGCAAATCTTTCCCCTTTCAAGTCCAATGCAGCTTTTCGCACATCTAGTTTCACCTCAAACCCTGCTATGCCTCGTGCGCGCCAAGTTGTCAAGCTCATCCCCAAGACTTCGTCAAGCTCATTCCCCATCAATCCGTCGACGTTTGGTGGAGCTTTCAAGCTTCAAGACGTCCTCAAGCCCTGCAACATGATCAACAGCGTACATCGTTCCTTCACAACTCTGCAAGTCCGTGACAAAATTCTTGCCCCGGGTTGTGGATAGCTACTCCGTAGACAGTCTGTACTTGTACTTCTGAATATATTGTTTTCGATAATTTCTGCTTGATCTTGAGTGGTGAAAATGAGCAGTAATGGCGAGATAATAGTGCCCTAATGTCGCATAAGTTTGGTCAAACTTATCCTAATTGGTAGGAGGTAACTTATTTGGGTCAAGTTTGGCTAAACCGGTCTAACGAGGATAATTTCAGGAAATTACCCGAAGTTTGGGTAAAGTTTTGGCAAATTAGCAGGGTAGGCTTTTCCTGATGATGGCATATAACTGTGCGCAATAAATTCCCTGCCTCTATGGTCATTCTTGTTTCGCTTTTTTTCCCGTCGGCGATTTAGATGGTCGGAAAACCATTATTTTTCGAGTCCCACGCACGGGCCACGAGGCAGTACAGAGATCTTTATTCTTGACTCACAGTGACCAAGACCGCTCTAAAAGCCGACCTACGTGACCAGCGACGCCCGTTTTCCCTCTTCTATTGAGCGGTACTATGGATCCTCTCAAACTTTCCGACTTGAACGCCATCAAGGACTGGGATAGCTTCCAACCCGACATGAAAGGCTATCTACCCCCGCAGCCACTCGCAATCTGGCCCGACTGCGGTAGTATCCAGGTCTGTTGTATGATGTTGAGCATTGATGTACTGGGCTGACAATTCGTCCAGGACCAGATCCAACAATATGCCAAGACCGGGTTCCTTCGTGATCTGAACGATACGCCGTTCATCGCTGTGTCTGTGGAGAATAGGGCTCCCTTGGTACGCCTCAAAATCCGCGGTGAACACTTCGCAATCCCAATATCGCCCGGGGACATGGCTTTCCTGGCCACCCATCTCGGGGACGGTCGTGCGTCTCGACATACAGTATCAGAAGCGGAAGTGCGTGTGACAATGCTGGAGGTCTTTGTCTAATTACTGACTTGGACTACCCAAAGTTTCAGCTCCTCAACGACGCGGCCGAGGCGGTCATCTGGCGCAATTGTACCACTGTTTTGCAGGAAATCAAGGCCTCGGAACGTAATGTGACACTGGAAAGGAGACTTACGACGCTGGACGTGTTGAAGTCCGGATCACACGCGCTCATGTGAGTCTAATCTCCTGCCAGTCCTCAGGCCAAAACTGATTTTAACGCCCGCGTAGAACTGCCGCCAAAGATAACAACCACTCTGCGTCAATCTTCGTCATCCTCGCGACCTTCACGCAATCTGTGGATATTCGTGTGCACGCCACGCATCTGGGCGAATCTTGCGACGTAAACCTCCCCAGCGATCTGAGCCAGAGCTTCAGCGTCATTGGCATGTACACCGGCGTCTCTGACGCCCGTATCGACATCGGGCCCGGCAACGAGGCTATCTGTCTCACCTACCACGTATCCGCCGTGAGCGATACGTACAATACCGACCTCTCTCTCCTTCCGCGGCTCGTGTCCCGGCTGGAGCACCTTTCCGGAGCGATGCCTCCCCTGCGCGATGCATTTTGCGCGTGGAGACACGCTGTGAACGCGGGCGGCGATGCCCCGGAACTGATCCTATTTTTCCTTGACGGCTGCCCAGAATCTGCGGGCGCGTTCACAGGCAAAGATGCCACACTTCTTTGTCACCTCGCACCGCTGGCCAAGGCATACGGATTCAAATTGTACCTCTGCGAGATCGTTCACACCATGTCGAGCACGCAGCAGGTCATGGAATACGACGCAGAGGCGAAGTACGAGTGGAACAAGCTGCGTACACTGGGAGGCATACCCGTGACGCAACCGCCCTTATTGCATCTGGCGGCTGACATGTTGCAGACGGATTTACACGGGGATCTGATGTGCGTGCATGGAGAAGAGGAACATAAAGCTGCAGATGAAAGCGTAAGTCCTTGCGAATCAGCCAGAAACGATTGGAACTGACGTTTGGATGTTTCAGATCCACGATTTTACGATGGTCTTAAGGCACGGTGAGTTTCATCCTCCATCGTATCGCTACTGCACCTCAGCTTCTGCAAGTTCGCCGAGCTTCGATTCTGTTCGTGGCCCTTTGAAGTTTGAGCCCATCTCTCGCCGTCTGATGTGCTAGTAGTACTACTGAGTAACTGACCGAGACAAGACCTATCTCATCTGGTCTTCTTGGATGAACAAAATGCACAGACGTAGACTGCTTCAAACCAGATTGCTGAGCGCAAGGCGCTTGCACGCCTTGAAAAACAGGGATCAAACCGGTTCAACCGAGGATTTTCGTTTGGATTTGACCGCAGATTTATGACAGTCTGTCATTAAAATTACCAGCCTGAGCAGCTTATGAATGTCCAAGTCATATTTTGAGTTGATTGACCCAGATGTAGGGGGCATAACCATGCCCCTAAGGAGTCTCTACTCTGCAATCAAAGGACCATCGTCACGTCCCATCTGTTGCAAATTTGTTTAGCGGCAGCTCATATTTTAATTAATGCTACTAAAGACGCGGTGCCCGAAGGCGATAAATAGGTACGGATAGGCGCTACGAAAGTCCTTAGTCGACGAGTGTTTGTATAGGGTCGTTGTGGAATATTGCCACTGGGGTTATCAATAATCATGTAATGGGTCATAACAGAGTACGCTACATCAGCTTTTCTCGTTCTCTACGCGGGTGCCCAGGACATAAAATTATCTGAGACTGCCATGGGCCAAACGAAGCTGCTATTCTCGCAATATGGCTGGCCCAAGACAGTCGGAAAACTCGGAGGAACTATTTGACCAGGGCCGAAACCGCAGCCGGGGTCTGGAAAGGAAGAACTATGGCCTGAAGCGTCCAGCAACGAGTTTCTGTTAATTGATTTGAGCCTCGAGGCAGAGGAATAAAGCTGCACACACTTGGCGAATATGTCCAAATCAGAAATATGATCGTGTAAGGCGCAGTCGGGATGGCTTGCGTGGCTTGGCGACCGAGCAAGTACATCCACCGCCGTCCAGAGCCTCAGGGACAGCTCGAGCACAGCATTGTAACAAGCCGACTCAGTCATGCAACCGCAACTGCTGGCTTTTTGAACGAACATGTGGTCGGTCTGACAGACGTATGCGGCCATGAGGGATGCCAACGAATCGGTTGGCTGCGAATACCCCGGGATACGTTGGAGATTACGCCCAAAGGCAGAGCTGTAATTCGTGGATGCGGGTGAAGGCCACCTGGCATTGTTCGTTGGAGCTTCAACTCCCAATTGAAAAAGAGTATTCATATCAATTACGGGTGAGCTATCCTGACGCCCCTCGGTCTTCTTCAGCTGGGCAACAGATCAGAACACGCATTTATGCAACGTTTAGGACTTACCTCTCGAATTACAGCCTCAAGTTCCGCAATGCGATTGACCATTCTCGCGCCTTCGCCTTCTTTTCCCGCTTGCCTGCGAGTCGGATGGTCGACTTCATAAACACAGCTCGCATTCTGGTGTTTCGTTTTGTCAACTCACTCCCCGCAGTTATGTGAATACTCACAATCCCGAGCCGCATACATCTAGAGCAGGGGCGTTTGCGGTCACACTAAGAGGTCTAGTGAGCTGGACAAACTTCTGCGGATACGGATCGGTGAGCACCATGCGTTTAGCTGCGTGACAAGTGAGACAGGATTGCGTCGTGCGGTTGCGGCGGCTAAGAAGGAGTCTCGTTAGTATCAAAGAGTGGGGGAGAACGAGGAAGAGTTACCGCTTGCGATGATCGCCATCGGACGAGACAGGGGCCTTTGTGGAACTACGGGGGGTTATAGGTGTAGACATTGCCGACGCCCAAATTCTCGAGGAGTGAGTGCCTTTGTACCAATGTACGGGCTTGGCATTGCGAGAGGCCGGCGCTCAGAGGCAGCTCAACACGGAACCCTGAGGAAAGCGTATTAGAAATCGATGTACGCACAGCCTTGTGTAGATAATCCCCGATGCATTAGGGTAGTCGGACAGGCTGCGGCGCGGGTCACATACGAAAGAAAGAAAGAAAAAAGCTTGGACCGTACCCCACACTTCCGGTGGCAAATCCGCATTACGGACGAGGATAATGTGCACCCTGGTTGACTTACCCGAAATCCCCTCGCTTAGATGCGACTCCACTTGTCGCATATAGTTGTACTTTGTTGCTCGAGCTACAGAATCTCTGTCTTGGACTGCCAGTTCGTTCAGCTATTTCGGGGAGTGGGGTTACAGTGTTGATCGAAGGTTCACTTCTTCATGCGAGTGGATTCCTGAAAGCCTCTTGGCGGACAACGCCTGACACAAAGGGAATGCCAAGTACTTGTGGCCTCCCTCGGTGCGTAAAAACCTCACTCCGTCGTTGAGAAAAATGCCGCTCACCGTGAAAGATCCTGGACTGAAATTACTGCGATCGAGTGCGTAGCGGCTTGGCAGTACCGATCTGCTTGGGCTTGGGTGTTCCTTTCTTCGCGCTACCGTCATTTTCAGCACGGTATTGTTCTAATACCGACGGGATTTTTTCTTATATCATGTCCACGAGACGCAGTCACTACTAGTCAGTACTGGGGAAAATATGTTGGACGATGACTGACGATTGGCCCAGAATGCTCCGCTCGGCGCCATTCGTCTAATAGACAGACGATCGCGAGAGGAAATGCAGAGAAGCTCAGTCCCAGGTTTTGAAGTGATCAGAGGGAGTCTCAGTGTGAGGTGATGCGTTGGGACCGTGAATTGTGGCGCTTACCCAGAGTGCATTGCACAAGGTGCGACATTGTCGTGGGTAGATTCTTTCAGTGCGTCTGGTCCAAGGTCAGCATGAGTTTCTGGAATCTGTCCACGGTCTTGGATTTGACCCTGTTGGATAATAGCCTTTTCATCTCGAAAGATTTGCTTGGAAGGGTGCGGAAGCCTAACTTAATTCTTGTGGTGCCAAGGGATTAGACTGACCGGCAGCCAGCTCGCTAAGCATCGGAACCGCTCGAATTTTTGAGGATCTTCGTCTCAATGCCATTCCCCTGGTATGCAACTCTTTTTTTCAGTCCAGCGAGATAATATGACGACTACTTGAACTCACAGCCATTTTCACATACATTTTCACCGACGACGGGCCACGGCCCTGCTTCGAATTGCATCATCATGCTGGCTTTCCAGACGGCCGGGCTCTGCCAGGAAGATTTGAGGGGGTTAAGCTATGAATATGTGGCGCGACGGGCCGACGGCGTTAATGCGGAAATAAACCCGTACGGTTACTTACGCCGCCTCCGCAGCTAAAACGACTTCATTATCCACGGGTGAGTGTTGTTGGGAGTGGAGTAGATGATAGTTTGAGCTGCGACGACTTGGCAGTAACTTGGACATGTAAGAGGTTGGTGAGGTAGAAGCGCCCTGGATGTGAGTCAACCGCATACGGTATGCGGCATACCGGTAAGCAATAATGAAGTCGACGTATTAAATACTTAGCAATGAATTAGTACTGACAGGAGAAATGGGCGCAGAAGCGTTGTCGGAGGATTCTGGATGGACCAAAGCCGCTGTATTCGCTACGCAGTTCACGATGGCGTGAAACTGATGTTTCCCGTGAGTTTGGGGAAGGCGAATGCGGATTTCAAGGAAGAAAAAGGTGTAGGCTATGAGTGCGGGACATACGGCATGGAATTGAAAGACTACGGGACGCGTGTCAAAGATTGCTTTGATTCAAATGTCTTGCACCTGCTCCTCAAGCCAGGTCCAAAGCGCCTTCTCCGAGGCAGGATTAGCTGAGGGGTTTGTGCCCACCCGTGCCCACGGAATCAGATACTAAATGAAGGAAATCAGCTCTGGTTCTCGGCATGACAGATAAACGTCTGACCTTTCCGCCAAAGGTTGCCCCAACGTCGGTCGTACCGGCCCATAGCTGCGTCAACGTCATATGGCGTCGGGTAGAGGATCCATTGCTGTTGCGATACAATTGAGCTTCGGCGTTAGTTATAAATGGGTTCTCGTACAACTGCCCATTTTTCGAACCCAACAAGATGGCGCTGTAGCCCGCTCTTCAAGTTCCCAGGGTTGAGTGCAACGGATACGATGCCCTGGTCGCCGTATCTGCGCCAAAGTTCGTTACTGAATGCGACGTTGCCCTGGTAGAATTTGGGTCAGAATTTGTCAGGATCGATCTTGTAAACGCACGCACAAATTTGCTCTAGAAGTATAACTTATTAGTCCCGGCTTTCTTGCGCGCCGGGCTGTCCCTCAGAGTATTGTAGTTGATGTCGTCGCCGAATAGTTCAGCTGCAGTGGATGCAGTGTTGACCACACGGGCCGGTTTTCCTGGGGCGGCAGTTGCGAGGAGGGTTGGGAGCAGGAGTTTGGTAAAGTAAAAATGACCTGGAGTCGATTGGAAACAAGAGGTCGAGAGAAGCAGTGAAGTGAAGCTCACCCAAAACATTCGTCCCGAAGGTCAGGTCGTAGTTCTGCGCGGTGAGTTGCTCGATCGGCGGGGCCTAAACTTGAAGTGAGTAATACTCTGCTCGGTGGCTCGTCAGTCAATCCAGCAGAAACGTGATTTGTATGAAAATTACCATTAGGGAGGTCCTTCCATTCTTATTCTCACCATGACACCACTACCGGGACATCAATGCCAGCGATGGGTCAGGCAACGACAAATACCCGTTATTGAACAAGACATGCAGTTGGGTCTCCTCCCTATTCATCGCTTAAGAATCAGCTAGAGCACTGGCGAACCGAGGACTGGATCATACTTGGTAAACTCCTCAACGGCGCGTTTAACGGAGTGCAAATCGGCAAGGTCCATTTCGAGAAATTCGGCTTGTTTCCCGGTCTGGGCTTTTAGGTCGTCAATGGCTGTCTTGGCGCTCGCCAGATTCCGCGCCGCCACATAGACCTTGGCGTTGTGCTGCAGCAGAGCCTATTCAGAAGGAAATTGCTTAATCTCTAGCTAACAAAAGGGTAACTCGGCATACCTTAACCGTTTCCTTCCCCGTGCCCGAATTAGCTCCCGTCACGATAATGACCTACATACGAGTGAGTTCGGAAATCGGGGAACAAATGCCAGAGATAAGACCTTTCCGGATAAATCGGGGATGTCGTCGACGGAGAACTTGGATTTCGGCGGAAAAGTTTGTGTAATGAACGATATAACTGATCCCATTGCAGTGGTTGTGTCTGAGCGGTTCGAAGATGAGCAGTTGCACGACGGCGGCGCGAGAGCGAGTGAGAGTGGCGGAAGTGAGGAGAGAGTGAAGAGTGATGTGACCGGCGTGATAGTCACTGTGCCTAAAAACACGTGCTCCGTGCGATCTTTTGAGTGTTCAAACTTCAAACTCGTTCTGGGAACGCCCTCATTTGTATGCTTCCCTCCGGCGAGCTTGAGATCGTGAGGCTGAAGTATTTTTCTGGCGTAGGTAACACTCTGCCGCTTTGCTTTGGATCCGAGCCACTGGTGCGAAATTGAAACCTTTAATCTGTTGATGCCGAGCTAAATCATGCCGAATCGTCAGCTTGAGGTTGGTGAAATATGGAACCCACGAGCGTGGCTGGTATGTCGAGGACGGGGGGGATCGGTGGCTTAAATTCTGTGCAGAGAAAGTCAGGGAGAGTTGTACTTTAAAAAGTCGAAAGTGTGTAGACAACCGTGCGAAATTCGAAAGATTTTCCGGTTCAGTGGCCTGCAAGAACAATTATCTGATTAGATACACTACATACTGTCCACGAGTTTGTAATCCCGTATCCCATTCCCCCTCGTCGGGTCCACCACAAAACTTCCAATGTATCTCAATTGGGATACACGTGGGAAACCGCGACCTAATCCCCGCCGATGGGCTTTCCGCCGTAATTTCCCGCATTTAAATAGGGATCCATCGCTTGCTCTCGCTGCAACAGTATCCCGGAACGTGGAAGAATTGAATTAGGGGAGGTGCTATGTGCTCGCCTTGATTTCCGACTCTGTGGGGTCGTTGAGGCCGCCGTCGCGGCGCACCCCTGGCCCAACCGTCAGTCTACAGATGGGTGACTTGAAGTGCGTGCCGCTTACGGATGCCCTCGATGACGATGTCCGAATGGGGGCCAATGTGGGTGTTGTTATTTATCCTTCGAGTTGCGTCGTCGTGTTAGGCCTCACTTTTCCCGACCCTTTGACATCATTGAAGACCGGCAGAGGTCCCACGAAGGCGAAAGTTGAGAATGTTTGGCTGGATGAGTCGTTACTGGGAGTGGGACTCGCCCAAATTACGCGTTATAAGGAATGCACTACACCATTACACACATCAACGGCGCCAGATTAGATGAGCTGAGAGAGGCGCAGAATTAATTCCGCTGTGACATATGTCATCTAGGGGAGCCTGGCAGTTGTGTTTTGACGACAGAAAAAATTGACGGTCCGTCCATATGCTCGGTCTTTGAGCGCCGTGGTCATTGCGAGACGAGCATGACAACACCAGGCAAAAGTCCTGGCGCTGTGTCAACTATAGTTGAACATAACTGGGCGCCGGCATTATATAGTGCCCACAGTTTGCAGGGTGTACTTCGACCGGAGGTACGATTGACAGACGTCTAGATCTAGGAAATGGAATCGGTGAATATAGAATTGTCAACCAATAGGAAAGCGCCGCACTGGTTCAATATACAGGCTGCATAGCAGAGAACTGAAGCCCGGCTCACTTCGCATGAGAGACAAATCCACACAAACGAGACCCAGAGAACACGACCCTGGGCGCTGTCGGGTTAAATCTTCCTCGTTTATGCCTGCAGAGAATCAACAACTGTAGTTGGCCACCAGATTCAGGTAGACCCCTCAACCGGAGAACCACTACAGCACCTCCGCACATGAAGTTCAACTATTTCCCCAGAATTCGGCAGCAGGTCGGCACAAAAACCCGATCATGATGGTCCGGACGTTGCCGAGATGGCATCAGAAAGCTGCCTCACATCCTCAGTAGTTCGCAGATTAGGCAGATTGAATACTGGAGACTCGTGAACGATGCGAAATCGCCGCAATTTGCGATGCATTGAATTTCTGCGAAATTGTAGTAAATAACACGGTCCAAATGTCAGTGACATCACCAGGCTGCGAAGGGATCGTCGGTTTGGGAGCGTAGTCGGGAGCGGTCTGTGCTGGCAATGACACCGCGCACCACTGACGCGCCGGGCGTCATGCCTCGTTTCGCATATAAAGTCCGTAAAGTGAGGCGCAGGATAAACTCACCACCCCACTTCACCCTTGCTTTACCCACACCTCCACTCCAACATGTCCCACCTAAACGAGCAAGAAGCTGTCTCTGAGCAAGGAGATATCACCCAGCAGGAGCAGCCTGTACCCAAGCAGGCGTCCAAAGAATCTAGGTATGCGCCCTTGATCCTGTATTTGAAGACAAAGCCTGACCACCAACAGCGGCACCGACAAGCGGTCCGACGAGGAGAAGAAGGCCGACAACGAGCTCGCGGAGCACCTCTGCCGCATCATCGAGGCGGCGAATCAGAAGTGCACGCCGCTGTGCAAGATGATCCGCAAGGTGCGCAACGTTGTTTCGGCTCCGCTTGACTTGCTAACCTCCGTGCTCCACAGAATATCGAAAGCATGTTCGAGAAGAAGGAGGAGGATCGCGACGAGAAGGAGCTCGTCAAGAACGTCAAGCCGTTGTTGGAGCAGGCGGAGAAGATCCTGAATGAGACGAACGGCTCTATCCGCGGTGCTGACCCCAACAACCGGCTGAGCAACAAGGCGACACGGAGCGTGGCGGACCACAGCGCGACGCCTGAGGAGCAGCGGCTCGCGGAGGCACTTAAAATCGTAAGCGCCAACTCGCATCATCGTTTTCGACGCACCGTTAATCAAGCGTACTTTTGTGTAGCTGGTTGAGGAGGTTGGCGGCACGATTGAATGGGCAAGGGATAAGCTCGACTCGTTCCCCAAGGCAAAGAGCGACCTCGGGCCACTCCTCGACGCCATGGGCCGTACGTCATCGTCCTTTTCCCTCCAATTCGTATTGCTCACCCTCCCGTCAACAGAACCCCTTACCCAGATTGTTGGTGGTGTAGGGCTTCTGCTCACCGGCGTCCTGAATCTCGTCGGGAAGTTGCTCAGCGGCCTGGGGCTTGACGGCTTTCTTAAGGGTCTCGTCGGCGCCACTGGCCTCGACAAGATGTACAAGGGCCTTGGGCTGGACAAATTAATGTAAATTAACTGTAGCACTAGCAATTGACTGTACCGTATGATGAACACAGAGACTCTGACTTGTAAGTTGCGGCCGCCGACATGATAAGCAACTTAGACGGACTGATTTTCTCCACCTTCGCCGCTGTCGTCTAAGGGGAAAACGAAAATTCAAATGCGTTTGCCAGAGGAAGTTCGTCCTTGGAGCGAGCGGGCGTGGTGATGGTTCGAGTTAGGAAGTGCTTGCTGTTGTGTGGCAGCATCGACTTTGCCTCTGTTTCGGCTGCTCGGCACCTCGGCGTGGGGCACTTAGTCATGGAGTCCAGGAAAAAATATGGAACTGTGCTATCCAACGATCCAATTATTTCGTTTGCGTCTGTGAATCATTGCGATTCGTGAAAATTTATAAATTGCTGGTATGTACTTGGCTATGACGTATCAAACGTTGCATAAATGCAACCACAAACATAAATACTTTTAGGTCGAATATATATTTTCCTCATTGCTCAGTTTCCTTCCGTATTGCATAGGCACATCCCATACCTATGTAGTATGCACCCTCCAAGCCAATTCCAGTCGTAGGTGGCCACAAAGGACCCAGAAGAACTGTTTTAAGACCGTCGGCACTTTCCGGCTCAAACGTAAGCACCGAATGCGGTAATTATTCTCGGCAACTTGTTTGCTCCTTGCCACAGCCTTCCTCTTTCCTCTATCTCGCGGCGCTCCTCGCCACCGTCACTTTCCTCGTGCAGACCATGCCCTCGCCGTCGACCCGCCATCGGTGCCATCACCCCGCCATCACCCCGCCATCTGTGCCTTGCAGGCTTGCACATTACTGCGTACACAGCGTAAGGAACCGTTGTCTGTGAAGATTGAGGTTTGAGGTGCGCTTCTTTTCCGAGGTCAAGGCAGCGGCACTTCGTGGTGACCGCTCCCACCCACCAACCCACCTTGTGGGACGGGGTTAGCCGGCGGCCGCGCTAGTCAAACGGCGCATTCACCCCCATGCAACCTCGCGTGATGTGTGTGTTGGCCGCCGCTGGGCGTGTGTCGCCCGCATGCTATTCCCACGGATTCCATGCAGCTCGCTTTCTGCACCGTCTCTTTATGGCGCCTGCACGACGCGTCCAATATGCTGTACCTGCTGTACTTAGAATCTAGATTCATAATTATAACCCTTTAAATTCTTACAGTGGAGTCTGCTGAATATACCTGACAATACTGTGGGAGTGAGGACAAGTCTGAGCACCAAGCTCTGGCCCAGCTTCCAACTCGCCCGTCTTCATACCCAATCACCACCTCACGATCAATGTCAATCAGCTATCCATCCGGGCCGGCGCCAATGCATCCTTTTCCTCAAATTTCTGGCCACCTGGGACAGCATTCCAGATGTCTTTGACCCAAAGGGCCGTGGCCTGTACGTCATGGGTCACTACGCTTCCCGGTATCGCGCCTGGTTCATCGCACTTTCATCGCCTCTGCATTCGGCGGCCGACAGACGTACGCACGCGGCTACGACCATGTTCCCCCTACACAAGGAGGCCGCGCATCCGCAGTGGCTGATTGTCCATGCCTCCCAAGTTCAGTCAAAGGTTTAAAGCACCAGCCCACGAAGACGGGCGCAATCGCGTGGACTCGATGACATGTAGACAGACGATGCCGGTGTGCCGAGAATAATTACCGATTCAGTGCTTACGTTTGAGCCGGAAAGTGCCGACGGTCTTAAAACAGTTCTTCTGGGTCCTTTGTGGCCGCCTAGGACCGGAATCGACTCAGGGGGTGCATACTACATAGGTAATGGATGTACCTATGCAATACAGAAGGAAACTGAGCAATGGGGAAAATATATATTCGACCTCAAAGTATTTATGTTTGTGGTTGCATTTATGCAACGTTTGATACGTCATACTTGGCAACGTTGAAAGGAAACAAATGTCCAAAAACATTTAACAATGCCTGTACAGGACCCATGGGTCACGATGCGTCCAGGGAGAACGGCATGCGGATGACACTTATCCAGGTACTTCTGCGCATAGAGTAAAACGACTCGGGAGTCGGACTACACATTTAACCCAAATTATATACTAGAAATTGCGTCCGGGATCCAACATGAAATAAGCAACCTAGTAGATTCAGATTTATGCCCCATGGGCGATCTGCTCTCCATACGCGGGCGGCAAACGTCCGCTTGCACTCCTCCCCAGACTCGCAGTCGACACAGGTCCGCCGTCCTGGTGGCGTTCGCTGCCATCCGCCTGAAGCCACGCCTCCTCCTCCGAAGCCTGGCGCCCGGGGGTCGCGGACAACGCCGAAGTGGACCCGATGTTCAACCCGCGCTTACGCGGCAGCGGCCGCTCCCTCATTCCCCACCCCCTGAATGGCTCTTGCAACACTGGAATTTCCGCGTGCAGCATGCGTTCCCGTTTGCGGAAGCAGCAAAAGAACCACACGGCGAAGAGTGTGGTGAGCCCGACGGTCGCGACACCAATAGCGATGCCTACGATCGCGCCCGTTGCGAGCTTGGAGTGTGCGGTGGAGGCTAATGCGGGTGTACTGCGTTGGCTTTGGGGGGAGGTTGCCACGCTGGGGGCACTGGAGGGAATTAAGCTAGGAGTGTGTTAGTGAAGCGAAGTGAGGGGAAGCTTTAGAGAGACGGGTAAGAGGGGAAGCGAAGCTGCGAGCCTTGCGAGCCGAGCATAACAAGAGCAAGAAAGTCACTCACGACACCGACCCGCTAGCCGTAGAAGTCTCGTTGATAGTGGTGCTTGCGCAGTGCGTGAAGGAGTTGTTGTTCGCGACGATGTTGTCCTTGGTGAGCGTGTCGCGCGAGTAGATGCTGGGTGGGAAAAGGTTAGTGGAGTGACGACATAGAAAAGTGCGAAAGGGATATGGGAAGGGAAGAGAGGGAGACAGTGTTCATTGCAGGTAGCACGGCACACATGCGAGGTAAACTCTGCGTGCGATCCACTTTGTAGATTATTATTGGGGAGATGTGACGAAGGAGAAGGGCAAAACCATAGAAACGCACTAGAACCACTCCCCGTCAGACCACCCATTCGAATAGATACCGTCCGCAATCTTGATCTTCTCGTTGCACACGGCCGTCTGGATGTCCGTCGGGAGGGTTTTGTTCAGCGGGCCGGAGCAGCTGCCCAGGTAGTCTTGGTACGCGCCCACCCCGGCGTCGTACCCCGTGCCCGTCCCGATGTCTTGCTGGCAGCTACAAGCGCGTGAATTCAAGGACGCTTCGATTGAAAAGGGTGACACTTGAGACAGAGCATGCTCAGAGCGAAGGCGATGGTGTTGCAGCAGCATGACGCTATGCGAGGTTCAGTATATACTGGAGGAAAGGGGCGGAGCGAGACACCCACAGACTTGGTCGGAGCAGCTGTCGGGCGGCGTGTTGACGTTCTGCACCCCGACCGTGTCTGTTGATCGCAAAAAAAAAAAAAAAAAAAAAAGTGAGCAGAAGGATGCAGCGGCGGCCAGGGGGGACGCACACTGGGCGTTGCATATCTGTCGTAATTGCTGGTACGTCTGGCCTGCGGGATCGGGATCAGCGAGAGTAGCAGATACGACACAACTGAATGCCGATACGCACATGGTGTCTCCCCAACTACGCTTGTGTACCAGTTCATACCGGTGCCGTTGCAGGCGAGGTTGTCCGCCGCCACCGCACCGCGCGTCGCGCACAGGATGAGCGCGGCGGCAGCGAGGCGGGCACGCCAAGTTGCCGTCAGTAATAGGTTTCCACAGCGGAGGCGTTCGAGAGCGATGGTCGTACGGGCGGAGGGAAGAGCGATATTGCCTGGCATCGTGGTGAGAGCAGGAGGGTCAGATTCATTGCAGTGGAGAGAGCGATAAGTGGCGTGACAGGTATAAGATGATCATTGAATCAGCACTTTGATTCTGAACAGAAATAACGTTCAGGCAGCGGTCAGACATCGGTCCGGTGATGGAAATCCTGCGGAAGGGGGACGAGGACAGCTACAGCCCAGCGGTATCATGGAATCACAGAATTGTGAAAGAGACGGAATGGAGGGCTGCGCTTCAGAATTTTTCATTGAGCCCAGAGTGCCGGATATTTCAGTCCAGCGGGAGATGATCAGGAGCACGTTTTTTTAGGACCCGCAGCGCACGGGTCATCGTCCATGGTGACATGATCCAAGGTGGATCTAAAGCTGCAGTCACCTACGGGATGTCGACATCAGCTTCAACCAGGGTCAAGTCATAAATGCAGCTTGAATCCCACCAATAGACCGAGGTTCGAGTTCGAAGTTCATGCCGTTCCCAGTAACACGCTGATATCCCTTCAAAAAAGCAAGGAGCCCACATAGCTTTACCTCAAGATGATCTGTATCAATCGCTGTGTGCTGGGCGCGCATTAGCGTAGATAGCACATACGCGGAATTCGTTGAGACGGCTCATCCGCAGAATCAAAATAGTTCTCGTGCTGAATCAGATTCTGCTTGCCCCTGCTGAGGAGACGATCAAAGAGGCAATTCAACCGGTCAATCAACTCGGTGTTGCCGCCCTGCAGGCTGCAGATCTTGAGGCACACACTAAAAACCGAGTTAGTATCCATCCGGCGAATAAACATCGAGCACAAAGAGTACCTCAGAATATTAGAATGTGGCACGCTTATTGATCATCAGACCCTGCGAAGCAGAGAAACCAACATTTACTACGCTGGGAGCGGACTCGGGTAAATTGTAATCCGTTGCGACGAATAGCATTCGGGAAGCAGGTGGTCTGGACTCTGGGGGGTTTCTTGGAGACTGCAGTAGCGGGGGCGGGGATCGGTGTAATTACATAGAATTTGGGCCAAGACCACCGGGTGGCCAAGTATAGGTTCCAAAATGATAAATCCCAGCATAACGGATAACGGATAACGGTGATATTGGCGATGGGTATTCCGCTGGTTGAGGTAATACCGCAATACCGCACACGGGAAACATATTGGTCACCATAACACATCCAATGACGAACCAGAAAGCACCATCTCTCCGATCGAGTCGGTGCAGTAGGGCGGGCATGCAGTGTGCGGGGCGGGACAATGGCGCCGCGCACGATGTCGGAGATGGGGCTCGCCGTATTCGTTTCGGCAGCGGCGACGGAGCGCGAAGACGAAACAGAGCGCACACGGCTAGTCGAGTCGGCGCCGTAAAGGGAAGGGCGCTGGCGTCGGGCATGGGGTATCCTTTCCAGTCCAGTAGGCGCCCTGTAAGCGCGCTCGATCCGTCACAGTCTGCCGAACTCCGGGCGGGCTCTCCGTCATCCTCCGTAAAACAGCCCTCCCCTATCTACCCTCGTCCTCATGCTCGTCCTACCATCGTACCGTTTACCCACGTCTCTCTCCCTGCCTTCGCCCCCGCCCACGTCCGCACACCCTCACCTTCTCCGCACGTCCCTCTCCACGTCCCTCCTCCCCCCGCCCCGCCCCCGCCCCGCCATCTCTCGCCCCGCCGCACGTCGCACGACAAGTGGAGAAACCCCCCGCGGTAGTTCCTAACTTCCTAACTTCCTATCCCCAGCAGGGCGCAGGCGCACTCGATCCCAATTCGATGCACACCCGCTGTATCCATGTCTGAGTGGTCGTGTGCGGGCATGCCACGACAAGGGCGGGTGCGGGCAGCGGGGAGACGGGAGCGTGCAGCATGGCCTCCATCCGTCCGTTATATGTGGTCTCGCCTCCGTCGTGCGGGCGCAATGCGGCGGGCGGGGGCGGATATCGACGGAGCGAGCGTGGGCGGGCGCCCGCACGTACACGTACACTGAAATCGGCACGGGCCACGGGAAGAGCAAGGCAACGGCGCCACGATGCTCCATGATCTGAGGCGGGAGCAGCGTGGGTGCTTATGGTGTCGATCGTGGGCGGGCGCACCGCGGGTACACCATAAACGTGGGACAGGAGGGGGAGCGCATCGATGGGCGGCGATCCAGTCCAGGCATGCTCGATCCGCTGCAGTGCGGGTGCTTCCCTCCATCCGCTGCATCCGACCCTCTCCAAACCCTGAGCCTCCCCCGCCGTCCGCCGTCCGCGGCGACCACGCGCGATGCGCCTCCGGAGTGGGGAGGCGGGGGACGGGACGTACGCTCGGACGCTCGGACGCTCGATGTACATCACCACGATCTGCTGCAGCGATGCCCGAGCCCGAGCCCGCGGCGGCGCGTTGCGTCTATGTTTCCCTATGTTTCCCTTCGCCTCGTACGGTCCACCGTGCGAGTAGGAGCGCAATGGTACGCGATCTGTATCGCCCACGTGCCGTGGGAGCGCATGCAAGGGGCCACGGCGGCGTGGCGTCGAGGTCGTGCGTCGCGGGCAGCGGCGAGGGCGGATGCCGAAGGGGCGGTGGGATACAGCGTACGGGCGGGGGCGGGGGCGGGGGCAGCGGGCAGCGCGGGCGGAGGTACCGGACACGACGAGCGGCGGGGAGCACGCGTACATGTACGGCATAAGAGCGGTGTTGATGCGCGATCTGCGGCGATCCAGTATGCGCCGCGGCAGCGTCATAGAGCGTGAGGGCAGGCGGATATCGACGCAGCGGGAAAGCACCACGACCACCAGCGCAGACGGGGACACCGGGCCATGGGAGAGCAACGGTACGTCGAATCGACGGTGCGATATGCGCCGAAGGGCAGAGCGCGCGTGCCACGGCCACGGCCACGATGCGCTACTCGGGCAGCACCACGATACGCTGATTCTTTTGCTAGCCGCTAGCCGCGCGCGCAGCTCCGTCATCCGCCCTCCCCCCATCCAGTCCTCCAAGCGCCCACGCCCCCGGGCGACGGTGTGCGCTACTGGATGCTGGACGCCCACCGCTCGATGCGCTCCATCGGATTACGCGCCGGAGGGTGCGTGGGCGTAGGCGGGGTGATCTTCACGAGCGCGCTAAATACCATGTGCAGGTGGCAGGGGACGTGGGCTGGATGAGCGCACCCTTGTCTTGTCCTCCGTTGCGCGCGTTACGCCGACCGTGGCGAGGCGGGCGAGGGCGGGCGTGGGGAAAGCAAAGAGCAAGCGCAGAGCGGCAGGGGCAAAGACGCGGGCAGGGATCGCGGGATTCGCTGGGCCAATGCGTACACGACGGGCGTCAGGGCGGTCGAGCACAGCTGGAAGAGCGGCGCTATCCTCCCGTTGCGGCTATCCCGGCGGTCGTGGCGGGGCGAGCGTCAGGTGTCAGGCGGGCGCAAGGAGAGCAAGCGCGACGCGCGACGGCGGGAGCGCAGACGACGGTGGGCGAGCGTGTCCCTGCACATGCGCGGGGACGCGCTGAGTGGTGCTGTCGATGCGATGCTCGAGGCATGGTCGCGGGGGAGGGCATGATGCGCGGCGTATGCTAGGCGCGCGGCACGCGGTATCGTATACCGTCCTCCTGGCTTCCTCGCGCCACGACCCCATGAACGGGAGCGACGGTGCACGATGTACGTTGCTCGATGCGGCGCGCCATCTCAGTATGCTGGGCGGAACGCGGGGGTGGGCAGGGCGGGCGGACGTTTCCTTGATCCGCACGATGTAGACGTAGACGTACGCTCGTGCAGCCGAGCTGGATGAGCAGCGCTGCCACCCTTGTCTTGTCCTCCGGCTGCGTGTGACGCCGATCGTGGGGAGCGGGAAGAGCAGGCAGGCCGAAGACGCGCGGAGTGCGGGATGCGCACACGGCGCGACAGTGAGGCGCATGCGAATCCCCCTGTCCACGAAGCGCGCGTCTTCAGCGGATGCGACGGGCGGGACTGGGGAAACCGAGCGAGATACGTCCATGATGCGCTGCGTACGGCCCACGGCCCGCGACGCCGGTATACTTATATACTTATTACTGCCGCTCTGAACGGTGAACGGTCAATACGATGCGGTCGAGGTGGGGTGGAGACGCACTGTTGTCCCCTAGATCCAGCATATGCAATCCAATTCAATCCAATCCCGTCGCGGACAGTGGGCGGGGAGACGAGGGAGACGAGGCGGGTATAGCACGACGGGCGTAGATTGCGGGGTCGTCCTCCGTCAAAGGCGCGATGGAAACGGGAGACAAAGGGCGCGGTCGATGCACGGCTCGGGAGGGGGAGCACGCGCCACGATACGCTGGGTAAGAAAACCAGCCTGCCTGGACGCGAATGCGCCGCCGACGATGGGGTGTGCGGGCCAGCCCTTGGTTTCGAGGTCGTGCATGATGGGCACAGGAGACGGAGCGCTGGACGACGAGCGGCGGCTCCGCGGATGTCGCGGAGAGCACGCGCATACACGAACATGCCGACACGCACGAGGGGCGTCGATGCGCTAATCGATCTGCGACTGTGGCGCGGGCACGGGAGGGTGTGCGCGGCTCTACCCCTATTCGCACTCCGGGTGCGCGCGATGATGGACACGCCGCTCGATGCGCTCCTTCTGAATACGTCCCTGATGTGCAGGTGGCCGCAGGCCGGTGCAGCAGAGGAGCCGCTGCCACCCTTGTCCTCCGTTGCGCGCGTTACGCCGACCGTGGCGGGGCGGACGTGGGACGGGAGGCAAAGAGTAGGCGCGGAGCGGCGGCAGGGGCGAAGACGCGGGCAGCGGCGGCGAGCGCTGGATTCGCTGGGCCAATATTAATGGGTACACGACGACCATGGAGATGGAAGATAGATGATAGACGTCGTAGGGGGGATGAGCGGCACTAGCACCGTCGTCTTGAGCCCCGTCGCAGGTGAGGTGTTAAGGTGAGCCTGGCGGGCCGGCGTGGGGAGCGCGAGCGGCGGCGGTAGGAGTGACGAGTGCATGTACGCAGGACTCGTGGGGGTCGCACTCCAAGGGTCGATCGCGGGCGTGGCGTATCGCGGGGCTAGTGCGAATGCGCGATACACCAACATGTGCAGCGGGGTCGGGGCTGTGAGAGTCCATGGAGGCGCGACCTCCCGTGGGGGCTTCTGCGGTGGCTTATAGTATAGTTATAGCACGGATGCGATGACTCCAGCCATTGCAGCTGACGCCTATACGAGACATGGGCGTCGATACGCGAGGCGACAGACGAGGGACACTGATAGGAATACTGCTGCTGTAGAGGGTGAATACAATGCGTAGAGACGGGGCGGAGACGCACGCACTGGCTGGCATGCATCGAGGTGTTCCTCCTTCCTCCTTCCTCCTTCCTCCTTCCTCCTTCCTCCTTCCTCCTTCCTCGTCGCCCCTGCCCTTCCCCGCCGCCCGTTCACTGTGCGCAGTCTGAGGGAGGAAAGATTCGAATAAAGGGAGCCGACGTCTATGCAGCACCTCGGGAGCTCGAGGACAACGTGGAACGATGGGACGCTCGATTATCATCACCGCCAACAATCCATGCGCGCAATCCATTCCCGGCGTCCGAGGCGGACACGACGAGCGCGCGCGGGGGCGACGGGGAGGCTGGGAATGAGAGAGCAACGCCGCGTCGATGCATCGATGCACTACTCGGCCGAATGCCCGAATGCGCGGATCGATTCAGATCTGCGGCGAGTTCGCAGCGACGCGATGGCAAAGAGCGGGAGCATAGACGGGGGGACGGGACGAGAACAGAACAGAACGAGCGGATGCGGGCGGCGTGGAACACTACGCGCGATGTGGCTCGATGCGCTTGCGTACAGGAATCGCCGGTGCGTGCGAGATGCAGTGTGACGGAGACCACTGTAAATGGCGAGTGGTCAACGATGCGTCGAGGTGCCGTGGGTGAAGAGACGCACGTCCAGTCCAATCCGGTTGCGGAATGACGAAGGCTCGAGGGGTGCGCATTGCTCAATCCGTGGGCAAAGGAGGAACCAGGAACGAAAGAGCTGTGAGCAGTCGGCGTCAGCACAACACTCATTGGGTGGGCAGGCGCACATGTCCTGAGTCGTCTCTCCTCCCCTCGTGGTCGTCTCTCACCCACTCCTCTTCACCGGTTCTTCAAGCCAGCATCTATACCCCGCCATTCCTCCACAGATCCCGGTTTTCGGGCGAGGCCGCGCTGTGCATGTTGTTGTTGTAGAGAAAAACGGAGAGAGCCGCAAAGAACATCAAATTGCCGGCCCGAGCAAGGCCCGAGCATCCGGCGTCAAAACACCTTCTCTCCCAAGCACACCTCTCATCTCGGCCCTTCGCTGCGATTGCGATTCATGTCCCCCGGCCCTCGCTTCTTCTTTCCGCCACGCTCTTCGTGACTGTCGTTCTTGCTGCGTGTCTTGACTCCTAACTCCTGAGAATCTCCTCTCCTCTCTTCTCGCCGTCCCTTCCGAGTCTTTGTTTCAAGTTCTGTACTTGGCCATCTGCAGTCCTTGTCTTCGATGTCTCGTCCTGTTTCGTCGCATTTCTATGAATCCAGTCCTCCACCAGATCGATTCACACCCCTGCAGCCAAGCATCGAGCATAAAGATTAAAGAGCGCTCGCCTGTCTGGTCTGGCCTACATGTACACGCCTCTGATCAATAGTTTCCCACATTCCTATGTCTGCCTTACGCCTTGCGCCTACGCTGTCTTGCAACCTGGCCTATCGAGGCACTCTAGCGGACGTATCCATCTCTTAGGACGGACCGACTTTTGTCACACCGTACATGTACACCTCCCCCGCTGCCTCCCTCCCTCTCGCATTCCCATTGATGGTCCCGTTCAATGCCTCCCCCTACCCTCTTGTCCTGCGGCGCCACACCGATCCTCTCTTCCAGCCTCCCTCCCCAATGCCCATCAACGCCATGTACTGTAACTAGTAACGCCACCATCCCGTCTTTCTTTCATCCACGCCTCCACTAGTACTCTTCGTTCTTCTCAGACAAACATCCGCAATCGATATCAATCCACCCAAGCCATCCGCGTACATACACCCTCCTCCAACTTCTGGTGAAGATCGGATTCAAATCCAACTCCTCTCCTCTCCTCTCCTTTGATATGTACGCGCTCTCAAAATCAGATCGTGATGATCACGCGCTCTCAAAATTCCTGGTACCGACCTAGGGACCGACCGAAAAAAATTCCCATTTGATCAGATCCGAGACATGCCGTCGGTGATGTCCGAGCATAGCCACACACCCCGCTGTCCAAAACCTCAAAAATGCAATTTGCCTCGATCGTGACGGCGTCTTCTCTGATTACCGGCTCACAGCCACACATCCGGACCTCCAAACAATTCGCCTCGATCATGACGGCGTCCTCATTTCTCTTTTTATTTTTATTTTTGCATGGTTCTCGGGCATAGCGACATTATATCTGTTCAGCGCGAAGTTGAACTCAGCAACTGTTTAGAATATCGCCTCGATGTTGACACCAATGACGACCCGATTGTCCTACAAGCAATGCAGAGTTGATGCAGAGTCGTCCGGCCCTCCAGGCTGAGGCTCCATTCCCCCAGATTCCCCCGGCGTGTACATTTCGAACCTGATTGTTGTCGCATCAGGGTCAAACCCTGAATAATGCTTCCTTGATATTGTTATGCCGGAGTGCTTGAGCGATGTACGAGGGGTGGAATTGTACTTGGTTGATTTTGTATACAAATGGATCCTGGGGAGTGAAAACGAGGTATTGGTCGGTCAGGAGGTACCAGGGGTGCCCGGAGGGCGTTATGAATCAGCAGACCTACATCTATTTCGATTTCCTTCAATACTTACTCAAATCCCCGTCCCGATTCCACCTCGAGCGGCGCTTGGATTTCCTTCTTTCCTTTTTTTTGTTTGTTTCGTTCTCCGTTCTCCGTCCGTCCGTTCTTCTTTGCCTCTTTTTAAATTAATATTTAGTGCGGACCGCCGTGTGCGACAGCAGAAAAAGAACCGGGCCCGAATCCGGATTCCGAATCCGAATCGAACAGGCGATTTCCGGCGTCCGCAAAGTAAGTTCACGAGATCAACATTAACATTGGGGTTCGATGTCCATCGTCTGCGGATATGAACCGTTCACCACCGAGATCGGTGTGTGGGTAGTTGCGAGGTTGGGCAAGTTATGTACTATGGATGGCACTGTTCAAAGTCCCATGGGAATTTCAACTCACATATCATTTCTTTCTAGATGTATCCCACTCCCTCCCTACTAGTATTGATAGGCTGATAGCTGCCCCGCGTCCTGAGGCCTGAGGTGTGAAGACAGCACAAATCTAATCTAATCTAATCTTGTTCAACCCCGAGCATGACTTTGAAAAAGGCAGTTCATCTTTATTACGATGACTCAGGCCCGAATCGAACAGACCCTGATCAAGATGCCGATCAGTATCTGCCGTTCACCACCGGGTCGGTAGGTAGGTAGCGGTGTAGGTGGGTAGGTCGTGCAGATGACGCACCTCGAAGGTGGTGGAACAAGTGGCCGAGCGCAATATTAATTTTACCAAGTACATGCCATCCAACGAACTGCCGAACGAACTAAAAATACCATAGGTAAATAAGTGGATAAGTAAGCAAACCGTAACACTAACATCCCCGCAATATCTTGAACGTTGATACCAGGCCAACAGTGGTTGAACGGTCGATTATATATTATATCCGCAATCTTGAGAATCGAGATCGTGACGCGAAATTGTTTTCCAGCTGGCACAAACCCTCACACTTCCTCGACTAAATATGAAGGTCGGTGGTGTACGGTAACAGCCGCCTCGTCGTTGACCGTATGCCTTGACGATTTCGAGGTCGACTCCCCGCCGATCCTTGACTAAAACTTCACATGCAGCTTGTAGCGGTACATGTACACAAAACGTCCAATTGGTTCGCATTTAGTGGAAATGAACAAAACATGTTTTCAAGGGCAGCTTAGTGACACGGATCTAGGCGCATACAAGCACGATACTGACCAAAATATCTGCTTCACGCCCTGGGTGAACAAATTCAATGTATAGCACAAGAAACAAAATGCTCACGTCGCCACCGACACGGTTAAGTAACCGTGGGAGTACTGGCGGGCATCTCGGAGATGTGACTTCTAGCCTCTAGGTTCCGAAAAGGCGGACGAGTAGGACACCAGCCGAGCCGTGAGACGGGAACCTTTCACGGCTGCCCCATGAGTCATTCAAGCGGTCGAAGTCCGCTGTCCCTGTCCTGCACCCGCGGCGGCCTGCTGCGCGTACTACTCATTCCCTTTTCCCCCAACTTTCAGTGGATAGAGGCTCAGGCGGCCTTTCAAAGGAATTGATGGATGACTCCCACGGTTGAACCCAGACCATCGTCTGAACGTCAGTGCGAGAGGGTGGCTCCACGGGGGAGGCGAGGACGGGGCCGGCGCGCCAATGTAACGAAAATACACGTTACGATGCATCACCGAAGCGAGCAGGATATGGGGCATGCGGACAGGGGGAAAGTTGTTCGTCTGACATCCATGATGCTAAACGCGGACCTTGAAGTGTGGATCGAATGAAGAAGCTATCATACATGGTGCATTGAGTAGGTCCATAAAGTTGGGTCGGACACTGTATCGGAAGCACTGCGAAATCCAGCCCTTGCAACCTGATCCCGATGCCGACTTGAAGACCCGTGTGAGGCTCGGGCGATTGCCGTCGGCCCGCAGCTCCTCATCCCAGGATGGTCGTCCGTTTCCTCCACCCACGGCAAATTCTTAACTTTCTGTTCTTGTTCTGTTCGGAATTTAGTGTACGCCAACGCACTACTCGCCTCACTGAACTCGCGCCGTCGAATTAAAGGCGACAGCATCGGCGATCTGAACAGTGTTCAGCTCTGAATCCGTGTTGAAATTGTCTTTGCAAGAAAACCGCAGGCGGGCCTGTGTTCAGATTTGATTCAGACCCAGATAAATTCAGAATAGATACGCCCAGTCCCTAATACCCATATACATCATGTACCTCACAAGCGGAACGCTGCCCTATCCCGCCCCGCCCTCTTCTGTGCCGCCCGCTCCGGCCGCCACGCCTCCAGCAAGGCTTTCCCTGCGCCCGGCTCGAGCTCCGTCCCATCTCGCGAAACCTTGATCTCGCGGTTGTGGTTCCACGGGTTGCGGATATGGCATACGCGCTGGAAGGGCAGGCGTGCGGTACGGAGCCACTGCAGCTTGATGTTTGCGCCCCACCCCTCCTCAGGCTCGTGCGCCGGGTCTGCGTCGCCGCGGCCGGCCATCCTGGGCAAGAGCATCAGCGTCAAGGGCGAACAGAACGATCTGGATGAGAGGAGGACAGAAGGCAGAAGGAGACGTACCGTGCATATCCATAGAACTCGCCGCTCTTGTTGACGCTGAACATCAAGAACACGTCCTGGGAGGTGCGGAACGCGCGGTCGAGGATGCCGGCGTTGTGCGCTTGCGGTGCCCACAGCCGCGTCTGGACGCTGTGGTCGAGATCCTCCTGTGTAATATGACAGGGAATGAGGATGTGGGGCAAGTAGAAAGACGAGAAGGCGAGAAGGCGCACCCGTGTGAGTGACTTGAGAATGAAAAAGCGCTGAGGGAAGTGCCGCCGTAAAAGACTCGAATTACTCGATACCTGTGAACAGGAGCTCGCCGCCGAATCTGGGCGCACAGGTACGTCGGCATCACTCGACACCGACACCGACAAAGTCCGCGCGCGCATCCCCAACCCGGCGCCCGCGCGTAAATCATCCTGCTCCCGCCGTGCGCGGCACACCAACCGCGCGTCCGCACCGCGCAGCGGCCTGCCATCGAACCGCGCGACCGCCGCGCGGAGATGCGCCACCGAGGCGTAGCTGACGAACGCGCAGCCCGAGCGCGGGATGAGGGCGATGGCGCAGACGCCCGCGTCGGGGCTGTGTGCGAAGAAGCGCCAGAGCTCCGCTTGCGAGGCGTCGCGAGGGACGTCGCCGGCCCACATCACGGCGCAGTGCACAGCGGGGACGGGCGCCGGGAGACAGGCGGGGTGCTTGTTCTGGGTGTGCAGAGACACATGGGATGGCGGAGCAGGAGGCGGGGCGACGTACCACCACGTCCACCCCTGGCGGTCTTGGTGCGAGTACATCGGCTGTGAGTGGGAGGGGGAAAAGACCATGGGCGCAGTGTTTTGCGGGGGCTGCGGAGACACGCTGTATTGAGGGTAGCCTCCAGGTGGCTGCGGACGTTGGACGCTGGCAGTGGGGTAAAGAGGGGAATGGTGTGCATTGAGCGATGTGTAGCATGGCGTGCCAGGCATTTGGCGGCGCTGCTGCGACGCGGCAAAACGTGCTTCGTCAGCCCGCCCATGGACATGACCAGACGGGTACGTGTACGCGTCCCCTCCACGGGAATGCGCTTTCAAACTCGCACCGCTACTGTGCGGCGTTGATAGAAATGCATATACAGCTGAGAAAGCGTTCTCGTGCTTGAGATAAAAACAGAAATTGACAGAAGACATACCAGTGTTCACACGTCGAGACTCATCAGTCTTTCCATACAAACGGTCGTCTAGAGGAAATAAAAGTCAGAAGGGACAACGAACTCCGAGACAGCGAGAGGTAAGAAAAACAGTCCCATCACATTATTCGTTCATCAGAATACGTACCGATTTTATGCTGGATGTCGTAAGGAGACTCGGTGGATATGGACGAGAACATTTTCCTGTTAGGTAGGCGAGACCTTCCTGTTAGGCGTGGCGGAGATCCTCCAGAAAAAGGAGGTTTTATTATGTGGGAGTATGGTGACGTCATATGGACAAGGATGAGCACGGCGGTGTGGCGGGTGGAATTGCGCGAAGAATCGCGGTTACAGTCCCCACACATAGGGGCGTGTCAGGCGAGTCCCCGTTGGCGTAGAGAGCCAAGCATCAAGGGAGAACTGACTCGCAGGTGCAAATCCCAGCTCTTTCTCGTATTTCAGAGGTACTTGAAGGCCTGTGCGCCGGGCTCGAGCGGTCGAGGAAGACAAATAGTTCTTGGAGGACTGACCAGGTGCGAGAGCCGGAGACGATCTCATCGCGAAGCAGGATCCCGAGATGGTCATCGTTTTCGCTCCAAACGGACTCCAATGACTCGCTAGCCCCAGGTACGCGAGGGTACTCCAAAGATGCGGGTCACAGGCTGACTAAGACTACTTCAGGATCGTGATGGTGGAAGCTGATGACAAGGGAAAGGCGGTGCGATAAATTGGCATTGTTGTGATTTTGATGACCTCGGCTTTGTCCCTGCTTGGGCACCTCGGCACCTCGGCATGACTTTTCCACTTGGCTCCCTTCATCTCTCGGCGCTTGTTCCACTTCTTTGCGCCCTGTCTGCTCGCTTCTAAGCTCTCTTTCGCTCACAATTCTCTCCATTTACCTACTGCTTCCTCTGCCGGGTGAGACCATGGTCAGCTCAGACCCTACTATCCGGCTCTTTCACCATTTGGCGAGCCGCGACGTCTCATTGCTTTTCTGGAACTACATATGCTGAGGTCGAGCCGCCCTGTCTGGAGTCTCTTTGGGCTCCGTGCTCGTTCTGTTCTATTTGCTCACGGGTCCAGAAGCTTCAAGAAGCACGAACGCCCCGCAACCCTCCAAACGATAGTGGTATGGTCCTGGGTTTTTATCGATCCATACTTTAGTCTAGGACCTTCTAGGACCCCGTTGGCTTAGCACAATCGTTAGTTTAACGCCTACTATCTCCACGGGATAACTATGCAAGCATCTTTTTCTCCGACGCCGAGCCCACATCCAAGTGCGAGATGCAGCTCCTTATCCTTGCGCTCTCCTGTGCGTTCTGCCGGTGGCTTCACGTATGCGACTACTCTCGTCTCGGATTAGCCTGGGACGAATCTGCGATTACCGTCTCTTAGCACCACCCCTACTACATACCCCAATATGAGCGGCAACCGGTCGCTACGTTGTCAATGCTACTACGGCTCCGAGTGAATGCCGAAATGTGTCCCTTGGTGATAACGCATCCAAATTCCGGTGCACCGGTCCAGCACTGGGCGCTTTTCATGTGCAACATTTCGCGCATTCATTCAGAATCATTGCGTCGTCGGCTTCTCTATTCCGGTCGTTGGAACTTCTGGACCCACTGGTCACCAACGGAGAAACCGTTGTGAATCTTGGACTGGACCGTCGCTGGCGTATCCGAATTCTGAGTCCACACCCACTGAATTCTCCGACTATGGATTTGACGACCTGATGGCCGCCTACGGTTAGTGACTCGCACTATTCATTCGTATCATGCGCTGATGTGTTCAATTAGCCTGCAGGAATGAATGAATAGCCTCCGATTGATGTGAATTGTAATATGGCGTCCAACATCGCTACGTTGCCTAAGCTATTCAGATTGCGGGTACTATGGCGCGTTATTCCAGCTCGCTGTGCCGTGGTTGAACTTGAGATCAACTTTATCGGTTGCATTGAACGGCGGCACCGCAGAAACCGCACATTCAAGATTCAGTCATCCCTGGGAGGCAGTACACGTGTGTCTATAGCCAAACAATCGGTGTTGAAAAAAAAAAAAAACAGGCGCAGAGAACCAGTGGCTGGCTACCAGGCGGTATGTTTTGTGTGCGCTTGAAAGCAATTGCGACGCTGAATATTCTCCAGTTTTGCGAACCTCTTGCGATTGGGGACGCCTGATACGACGGCACAACGGTAGGAAATCGGGCTCGGCAAGGATCGCATTCGACGAACAGTACTACAGCCAAAAGCCAACCCGGTCGCCCTCAAGATTAAATAAGATTCACTCGCCTGAGATCCAAACCCAAGCTGACTTCCGCCCTTGATCACGCCGCGCCGCGATTACTGACATTGTTGTTCAAGGTTTCAACTCATCTTGTTTCACTCCCTTGTCGGCGTTGGCGGTGGAATGACTGTCGTAGGGTCCATTATTATTTCGGACACGGTTCCCTTCAGAAGCCGAGCACTCTACCAAGGCAGTACGTTACCCTAATAGCCGTGTTTTTATTTTTATTTTTTTATTTGAGCTCCCCTCAGTCCCCTTCCTCTTGCTCGCGATCTTCCTTCTCTGCCGCGAAGTCCGGGAGCCCCCATTTATCACTACCACCATTAAGCACCTGAAACCCGCAAGCCACTACAGCAATGTCTACCTCAGTACTCAAGGGGTCGATTTATAATTTATTTTATGCACGGAGGTCCGCATCTGAGCCGGAGAAGTGCATCGACCATCTTTGCGGTTTGACCGCGCGGAAGGACAACTTGGCGGTGGTGCTATCGAGAGGGATAAATGCAGCCAGAACACGGGGCTCAAACACATACTAGCAAGGAAAACACGATCCCTCCGGTCAGGCAAAGGTCCCCACACATCCCATCCCCCAAATAGCCTGCATCTACGGACAATGGGAGGAGAGCTCTTTGAAATGAAGATGGACTCACACCAGTCGAGTGAGGACGGCTTATAGTTGAGCGTCCATTTAAAGTAGGTCTACTGGGCATTGAGTGCTGAATGTCATATTTATAAGTCGAACATACCGCCACGCCGGCCGCAGAAAGCGCTACAACGAACAGAGTAACGGTGGTGAGGACAAGATAGAAATTCCGACCGATTGCCTGGCCAGAACTCAGTCCAAGTCCTGGGCGGCAAACGATAAACAGATGTACGGTAGCAGAAGAACATCTGCACGTAAAACCCGATTGCGGCCGAAGCCATCACACTACACCAGTTCGTCACCCAAATACTGGGCGCGTCCTCGTTGGTATACATGGTGATGTTTTGGAGCCACAACATAGATCTCAAAGGGAAGATAAGCTTCGCGTCGGTTCAAGAGGAGTGAACGCACACTGATTGTATTGCTTTCAACCACGTCGCGAGTGCAAGACCCGCCACGAAGACTTGATGAGCACCGAATCGCCGTTGCAGCAGCTCGTATATCGTATCAGCTGTGTGCACAGGATCCCCTGAAGGAACACGGCCAAGCATACAGCAAGATCCTGCAGTCACACATTAGCCTCTGAAACTGGAGGTATTGGGAACAGACCCATGCAGCTGGGAGAAGCTTTGGGGCGTGAGTGGGTACGGCAGCCATAGACCGAATGCGGAAGCCTCTTTACCACGCTATATGTATGCTTCCAATGGAGTCAGGAGACTGAGACCGGCGGAAGCGGAAGAGATCGACTGCCTAAAGAATACCGGAATCAAATTGGACCTATTTACATCCTCTTGCGGGACCTTGAACTGGATCACGAGGCTGATTGTCCAGTTGACAGGAGGGGCGCCTTCAATCTGTAGTAGGAGGCACCATTGTAATTTTTCGTCTAGGTCGGATGACTTGTTAGCGATATTGTGAGTCCGTGCGACACCATAGAATGATAACTTCGTTGAGAAAACAGGAAGCTCCGAGGCTGTGATGATGTGCATGTAGCCTACTAGTGTGGCCAGGCTAGCGAGCTCCAGAGCCAAAAGCCCGCCGATAAACATCCCATTCGCCTCAGGACAGCTCAAGGGTCCAGGTTCAGGCCCTGAAGGCTCGGTAGAGAGTGAGAATTCGAATCGAGATTGCAGTTGAGCGCTCGGGGTCATCCTGGATGTCTCAGACTATAAGCCGGGTGACGCCATTGGACGGTCCAGACGCCGCAAATTTGCTTCAGGCCAGGAGCAAGTGATAGAAATGCCCAGTTTGAGTGCATGGTGGACTCATTTGGCGAGCGAGAACGCGTCGCAGCTGAAGCTAGGGCTGAAGGAGCGATGATGGCAAAAATTTAAAAAGTAAGACAAAAGTTGTGGCTGCTTGGCTAGGCTGCCTTTGTCCTTGTTGTGGTCGCGGATCAACCGGTCCGAACTCAACGTTCCCATAAACTTATAACAGATTACAAAATGCGACAACCGAAACACAAATCCTTGCGCAAAATGCAAAATAAATAGTTAAAAGTTCGAACTATGATAGATAGCGTCGGGCCAAAGGTCGGGCTTAGCACGAGTAAATAATTTATGGAGGTCAGCGCAGAGAACCTCGGCAACAGTTGGAACAAGGGGGTCCAACGATTAGAGAAAAAGATATCACCTACAAAAGTTTTTTTCCGAGGGGTCGCCGACCCCTCCCCCCCACCCACCGTGGGAAATTGCCTTATATAGGCCTCAAATCAATCGATTTCAACGATTTTTTTCGCTGAATCGCTTCTAGGCACTTGGCTTCATGTATCAGATGGTTCAACCGAATAAAAAATGTGATGTGGAACGAAAGTTTTTTCTCCCAAGTCACGCCGACGATCACGACACGTGATATATTCCCTGATTGGGAGTGGCTGTTCCATCTTATCAGCTCTTATCAGGCCTGATATAGGAATAATCTTTTGGGTTCAAACTCCATGACGACTTCCCCTGGCACCTTGGGAAGCTCATATTCATGATCAGGACATAAAACTGCACCAAAGGAGACCTGGTTTCGAAAAACCTTATCCTTGGACCCCCTTGAGTTGGAATGCATCGTTGTCCAAGTGATCGATTTGTGGTCCAGCCGTCGTCGTCGGTGGGATACAATTCAGGGACCAATCAGGGTTACACCTGCTTCTCCAGGCGCTTCATGGGCATTTCCACAGGCGGTGCCGCCGTCTTCTCGATCCGGAGGTTGGAGATGAAGAACGCGCTGACAAGCGCAAGCCCCGCGACGGGCACGCCAAGCACGAACACGATCTTGAGTGCCTCCGTATACGCCCGTGCAACGCCCGGAATCATATCTTTCGGCAACGCCGTCCAGATCGCCGCGGGGCTCTGCTTCACCACCACCGCCGGCGCCTCCGGCGCGTACTTGAGCAAAAACGTCGACAGCTCCGTCGCGAACACAGGCTCCGCGATCCCGAGGCCCAGCGTCCCACCGAGGAACTGTGCGAAGCTGGCCATGGACGTCGCCTGCCCGAGGATGCGCGGTGCGTCTTTGAACTCGACCTGAATCGCGAGGAGTGAGTTCTGCATGCCCATGCCCGTGCCGACGCCCGCAAGAATCTGGAAGCCGATGATGGTCGCGAGGCTGGTAGTCGGGGTCAGCGTGTACAGGAGACCCGAGCCGACAGCGAGGAAGACGGGTCCGATCACGAGGAAGGGCCAGCTTTTACATGCGCTGTTAGTTTAGGTATGGTGTATGAGAGGGAGACGTACTAGTAGCCGGTGCGGGCGACCATCTGGCCGGCGAAGATGACGGTGAGGGTTACGCCGAGCATGAACGGCAGTAAATCAACTGTTTCCCGCGGCATGTTAGGTTGAACCAAAAACGGGAGGGAGGATGCACGCACTGCCCGACTTGGTGGCGCTGTGCCCGAGGACCGCCTGGTAGAAGAGGGGAATGTAGAAAGAAAAGAGAAGGAGGGAGAAACGCGTTAGGAAGGAGAAGGCCAAGATACCCCAGCTGCAGTGCAATAAATAAATCGATAAGTCGCGTAAGTAAAAAACGCGTACATGGAGCGCGTCTTGAAGATAGCGGTGGGCGTCATTGCTCGGTCGCCGGCGATGATCTGCCACCAGACGTACGCGACCGCGGCAACACCGCCGACCACGAAGCACTGCGTTCCCTTGTTAACTGAGTCAACAGGAGGAGAGAAAAACGCACGATGATAATATCCTTATCGCCCCACGGCTTTGTGTTCCCGCCCCACTGTAGAGCGAGCACGCACGACGTGACCGCCGCGGCGATGAGCGTCGCGCCAATGTAGTCGAGGCGTTTCACTTGTTGCATGATGTCCTGCGACGACCGTTTGGATGGGTCCGAGCCCAAGGGCGGCGAGGCTGCGAGTTGGAGAACAACCACTAAGACCGAGACGCCGCCGATTGGGAGGTTGATGTAGAAGCTAAGATGAGCTTATCAGCTTGAAATCAGATGGACGGGGAGAAGGGAGGGGAAACATACCACCAGCGCTATTGAGAGGGCCGACTAGAGTGTTAGAGGAGGGGAAATCTACACTTAAATCCAACGCGTAACGCACCCAGGACACATGATCGGTCAGCGCGCCGCCGATAAGGGGTCCTACCACGGACGCCAGCCCAAAGACAGCACCGAACAGACCAAAGAGCTTGGGTCGCTCTTCAAGCCGGGTAACCTGCGAGATGATTTGGATCATGGCAACGACTATACGCACAAATATTTCAGCTGGGGCTAATGGATAAAAAACAGGTAAAAACGCACATATTCCGGCGGCGCCAAGACCCGACACCGTGCGGCCCGCAATGAGCTGGTCTACGTTCTGCGCCAGACCGCAGATGAGACTCCCGATCTCGAATATAGAGATTGCAGAGACGAGGATCCATTTGGCGGGGAAGATGCGGAGGAGTTGGCCGTAGAAAAGGAGGAAGACGGTTTGTGCGAGGGGGAAGGCTGTGGCTACCCATCTAAGCGGCGCGAACGTTAAATTTGGGCGGGTTATCTGTGGACGGTAGGAAGACGCACCCCTGCAGCGAGAACGATTGGAAGTCCTGGCAAAATGGCAGTAAGATCGGAATCACCGAGACAATGCGAGTTGACCCACAGATGCTATCCGAGGCAACGCGGTTGATAGGATGGTCTGGTCGAGCGCGATAAGCAGCAGCGAGAGTAACCTTGCGAAATATTCATGAGGATTCACGCAACAAAATTGCGGATAGTTACATAGCCACGAAGACAATCGCCAGTTTCTTGCCCGTCAGAAACGTATCCGGCTCCAGCGAACCGCCGATTTTTTCATCGCTGGAAACTGAGCGGAGGGTGAGGTTGGTGGTGCTGGGCGCGCCGAGCGTGATATCGTCGGTGCTGGGGCCATCGAGGGAGATGTTGTGGACAGCGGCAGCCATACGGTGCCGCGAAAGGGAAAGATATTGGTACTTGTGGGAGGCGCCGCCAAGGGGCGTAAAAAACGAAGGCAGAAGTGGGGAGGAAGAGCGAATCAAAATAATTGGGCAGGGAAGGAATGCGGAAGGGAATGCCTGCAAAGAGAAAAGGCTGGGCAGCGACTCTGAGATTCAGAACAGCGATACTCCCAGTGCGGAAGCGACATCACGGTCGAGGATCTTTTGCCCAAGACTATCGGTGTGGATCCCAATATGGTTTTTTAATCAAGCGGCGGGGGTAACACCGCAACACGAAGGGCTTGGTCCACACGACGGTTTCAGTGTGATTAGAGGACCACATACGGCGGCATTTAGCGGGCCAATTGAATAGAACAGTGTCCATTACGATCCAGATGAGCAACGTCTCGCGGTCAAAGAGGGAGACTTGGCAAGAAACTGGACCTTTGCTTTAGTCTAGATTTGATTGATAGGTCAATACCGTAGGTCGGGTTTCGGCTATTTAATCAAAAACGTGACTTGCAAACAACGACACATACGACGAGACGCGTCACCACACCCACGCGCAAAATGGCGGCTCTATGGCCGCTTTTCCTCATTTTCTTTCTCTGTGCGGCCATCTGCGTCGACGGCTTTACCTTTCACTCACCGGAAGGGTTCGCTCTGGTGCAGAGAATCTTGCTGGAGGCTCTACCGACATTTGAGCCGCATACCTACCAAATGGACGGCATTTGCAAGGTTCTTGACAAGATAGACCTTGTAGCAGTTACTCCGACAGGTTCTGGCAAAACAGGCTTTCTCTTCTTGACAATTATCGTCATGATAGCCATCGCCACGAATCCATCTCTGTGTCCGAGCGTAACATTTCCCAAGGATCCGGCGATTGTCGTGGTGTGCCCCACCAACTCAATTGAACAACAGATGGTATTCCAAAGCTCAGAACTTCAATCCAGCTTCACTGACAGGCTTTGCAGGAGGGGAATATGGCCAAACTCGGCATTCACGCACTGATGATCAACGCAGATACCATCGCGGCCGCACGCATCCGCGGAGAAGATCTATGGATGAAAGCCCGCGAGGGCATCTCGATGCTGATTCTGGGTCCGGAACAGCTCATTTCAAGAGGGTTCCAGGAGTTGCTCAAGTTCGAGCGATTCTATGACCGGGTCTGTGCCCTCGGCGTGGATGAAATTCATCTTCTTGCAATGTGGGGCTTGGCTTTTCGAAAGGCCTTCACGCAGATAGGCTTCATGCGTGCCCGCTTTCGTGCTGGTATCCCTATCATCGGACTTACGGCGACACTCTTGTTTGATCCCCTCATCGCCAACGCCATCTTTGATTTCCTCGGTGTAAACCGCGGGGAATTCTATCTTCTGCGTCGTTCGAATGCCCGGCACGACATCCAGATCCTCTTTCGCACGCTTCACTCCGGCATCGACGGACTCTACTTTCCCGAGCTCGCGTGGGTTCTCAAAAACGACGACAAAACACTCATCTTCTGCGCGACAATCAGTCTGGTCTTCAGACTCAAAATCTACCTTGACTCTGTGTCCCCGCCGGGCACGGATCGTAGCCTCCGTGTTCGCACGTACCATTCAATCAACTGGCCTGACGAGAACGCCGAGACGCTGGAGCTATTCAAGTCAAATCCCTTGTGCCAGATCATAATCTCGACAAACGGTCTGGCACAGGGCAACGACATCAATGTCGTCAAGACTGTTATACAGGTCGGAGAGCCCGAGAGCGCAGAGATGTTCGTTCAAAAGCCAGGACGGGCTCGTCCGAACGTAACTAATCCGCGCGCCATTTTTTACATCTCCGCACTCCGCACGGCAAAGGCACTGAAAATTGTTTCCCAGTCCGACGCCGAGAATGCTGCTGATGCCAAGAAGGATGCAGCGATAGCTATGGATCGTCCCGTGGCAGAGATCATCACAGGTCGTTGCAAGCCCCTGGTGCAGGACCGACTCTATGGAAATCCAACCACAGATGTTCCTTGCACCTGCCATACATGTGTCGCATCCCCTCCCACACCGCGTCCAACTCACTGTCGATGCAGTGATTGTGTCCCCGAAGAATCGGACGAGATATACGTGCCCAAACCCAAAGAGAAGAAACTTCAGTCTGGCCCTCTCCCCTCGCAGCGGCTCACTAAACCCATGAAGGAGGTTGGGATGACTCGTCTCGAGGACTTTCGTCGGACAGTCTGGATGGATGCCGACGATTGTACGACTGGCCTCACCCCGCTTGCTGAATTCCTCCCCGACAATATCATCCGGCTCATTCTCGACAACTTTGCTTTACTTTTGACGGTCGGGGATGTTACGAAGATGGTTCAGGGCATCGCGGGCATGCAAGATCAATCCACGGAATTGTTCGCTGTCATCACCGAGTTGCAGAAAACTTTTGCGGAGATGAAACGGGAGAAGGCAGCGGCGACCAAGGCTGCAAAATCATTGAAAGGTGTGTTTTCTCGTACGTCACTATTCAAAGTCTTTGTTAATTCTCTTCAGCATCGTCTTCGTCATCGCTTTCCGGCTCCGGGATGATCTCCTCAGGCCCTTCCATCATGTCCCTTCCGTCCATTACCAGCTCGCCATCGACAACCGTCATTGAGCCGCGTGTGGCATAGAACTGGTCCTCCGCCTCCGGATCATCATCAGATTCGTCTGAGGAAGTGTCCCCGTCGGCCTCGTCATCGGAGGCACTCGCGTCCGCAGCAGGGGAAGGGGTAGGTAGTGTAGTGTCCTGCCGCGGCTGTCGCGTACGCAGAGATTTGTCAATGAATTTCTTGAGCCCACCTTCGCGGAGTTTCTTGACACCTTTAGCAAAATTGTCAGTGTCACGATCATCGATCTGGCGACCCAAACGTCGTGAATGCAGCTCCTCGGTGTGATACAGTTTGAGCAGAATTCGCATCTCCGGCTTGGTGTGAGGATCCGAGTGTACATGCGACTTCTGTGCCATGCCTGTGCTCGTGCGCCATGCAAGTTTCAGCTCGGCAATGTGTCGCAGATTCCGAGAGACGACATTACGAATGAATTTATCGTCGAATTGCGCGTTCTTGTGCTGGACAATGTCCTCCAGGAGCCGGTTGAAAAACTCGACCACATAATCACCTTCCTCGAAAGTGCCAGCGCCTCCGCGGAGATTGACGAGCTGGCACATGAGGAGCGCTTCACGAAGCCCTGGACTTGATTCCAGGTCCAGGTTGATGATTGTTTCTAGCACGTAGTTCAAGTAATTGGAGTGCGTGGATCCCCCGAACGTAAACAACATGTACTGAATATATAACGGATAAGCAAAAATAGTACGCTCAAATCGCAAACTCACTTTGATACATTCGTACAATCGACCAACGTCCCCCTCAGCAACAGCTGTCGCCATTTTTCGCGAGTTTAAGCCATCCCGTATGAAGTCAATGGCCTGCGCAAGAACAAAGTCCCCTTTGCACGGCGGCGGCACTGGTTTTTCTTTCTTCTTCTTTGCTCCGGATTTTTTCTTCTTCTTGGCCGTGTCCAGGCTGGAGTCTTCGACTTTGATAGGAACCCACGCAGAGCCTCTTGGTACAGTTTTGGCCCACGCACTGGTGGCCCCGGTGTCGTGTATCGCGTGATCGCGACCGCGCGCAGTTGAGTACGTACGATGGAGTTTTTTGGACATCTCCACAAGATCCTCCAGCTCGGGGAGCTTCTTTTGCTTTGCGAGAGACTCGAAGTGGGAAAATATATCGTCCGTCCCGAGCAAGAGCCTAAATTCGAAAGAAAACATCAACAACTTAAACGGGGATTAGTTGAACCGGCGTACGACCAACAATCCAACATCCGTGCATCCAAGACAAGATAAAGGAGCTGTGAGCCTGGGTAGAACTCCACCTTCTTCATATTGGAAGGAGCGGAGCGGCCAATTTTCCCCGCGCTATGGCCGAGGGATGCAGGATTAGTACTCTTCCCTGACGTACGTCCCCAATGTGTCTGAAATATGCGAATGAGATCGGTCCATTTGGTGTGCCAAACCTGAAGCTGTGGCTCGAGGATTTCGAAGGATTTGAATGGGTCTTTGTGGAACTGCAGGTAAGACTACAGTTGAAGAACCATGGCATACGATAGGCCATCACCGCCGATGACAAGTTTCCTCGGTAGATAACTGGTTGCGGTCTGTCCGATCTGCTGTAGAAAATCGAGGAGGCCCTCTTTCAGCTCGGAAGGGATCGTTTCCTTCTTTCCGCTGGGTGCGAGAGGATGGACGACGGATTTTTGGAGTGGGATGACAAGTTTAGCCGTCGCACGATACCGCGCTTTGACCTCGACCGTCCAGTGTTTCAACTGCTCGATGCAGCGAACTGCAACTTCCAACCAAGCCAGATGCCCAGTAGTCTCAGCATCTGCTTGGTCCAGGAGGCTAAAAAGTCGGTCCACCGAAAGATTGGCTCGCTCGCTGAGCATTATCCGTTGCCGCTTATTGCCCAAGTCGAAGACAAGCCGATTGATGCAATCCCACGCCTCCACATAGAGGCAGGACATCCCGACGTTCATGTGGTTCTCGCGTCCAATCCGCAAGTCCCGAACCCGGGCCATGTTTTGAATGTTGTCGAATAGCATGATGCCGAGTTTCGACGGGTCGCTGCCGTGGTTGAATGTCACGAGGGCCTCTTCCGAAGACAGGCCCTCCAGATGATGGTGTGTGGTTGAATATGCAGGCATCGTGCCGATACGGGAATTATACGCCATGATATCGACCGGCACGGAGCATCCGAAATACAATATTCCGCGGGCTAGCGGCAGCAAGTTCGCATTTTTGGTCCGGCAGAACAAGAGGTCCGCCAACGCGTGAACAATAACCTATGCTCGAGTCAAAATTACGACACAAACAGGCAGTCAGATGAACTTACTCCCTGCGCCGGCCGATGTTTGCGTGGAGGTGCGGCAATGCCATCACGAATACGTGGCTTCCGTGTCGCAATCCGCGCCAAAAGATACATAGCGGGCTTGAGGTGGAGCTCAAGCACGCTAGCGACAAACGGGATTGTATTTGCCCCAATTCGAAGCCAACCCATTTTTTTGACAGGATTCTGGCTGGTCGGGGAGACATGTAAGCCACTGCTGGAGTGCACAGCGGTCTCGGCTCCGCGGGCTAAAAGATCTCCGACCGTCTGGAGGGCAAATGAGGTCAAAGCAGCCCGAACGGGCCCGATCTCCGTAAATGGTGTATCCGTCGAATACATCTCCGTTAGATGCGGGTCGTGCGCGTGAAGAACTCCATCCGGCGACGACATCCAGCAGGTCAGAATGTCGGATGCGCGGTATCGGCCTTGACCACCAAGGAAGGAACTAACCATCTGGGCTTGTTTCTGCGAGCGAGAGCCGTCACGACCCTGGTGATCAAAAACATTGTACAAGAATTCCCCGAGCGTCCATCCCTGCTCTTGAATGGAGGCAAGGACAGCATCTATCTTCTCTGAGGCTGTTCGGGATTTTTTTCGAGGAGCAGAAGTCCTGGGCTTCTTGGGTGCATTGCCAGTTACTGGACTCGGAGGTGTATTTTCGTCATTGATGATTGTCGCTGCACGCCGGCGTTTGCTATTGACAGACGGAGGGGGCCCAGATTGTGGTGAGAGAAAAGCGACAGGTGTGCCCCAGATGTTTTCAAAGGAAGAATCCCGCGACGTCGAAGGCGGGGTGTTTATTGAGAAAGACGCTGTCGAGAAAGAGCCGCCCGTCGGCTCATAAGAGCGGAGCTGCAGCACAGCCCCAGTGTTGCTGCGGGGAGTCTCTGGAACGAACCACGGGTCACCGCTGTACGTTCCCATCCACCCGTCGCGTCGGAATGCGCGTTTGGTGTGCTGGAGGTGTCGACGCGTCCAGATGGTTGATGATGCACGTGCCTCGGCTGCCTCGGTCGAACATCTCGATGTGGGATATTCTTCCTAATTTGGATTTCGCGCTTGCGAAGGTCGACCTACGGTATTTGATGCGCGAACAAAATCAGACCATAAACAGTTTTTTTTCCCACTCGCCTCCAAATAAAAAAAAAACAATTTTGTTTATTTGGTCTGACTAGGGAGACTACCTTTGCTGACTATGGTGCAGTGCCCTGGCAGCAAATATGCCCGATTTGGGCATATTTTTAAGCCACTTTTCTGGGAAAGATTTCTCACGGCTTCTAGCTCAGCTCAGCTGCCCAGCGAACTCTTTCCTCTTCCTCTCGACACCAACTCCTCCCGCAATCTGCCTCAACATCATCTGAACATATCTCTTTGTCTCTATTGAGCTGGATCTACGCCGGATAACGTCTATTGAAGCCACCGCCGACGTGGCTCAAAAACATCACGATACTCTCCGAGTTGTGTATCCGGGCTCGAGCAGCGCAGCAACGACAGGTCCGGACAGAGCCCCGTCCAGTTCGTCACACGCGGATTGTGTTCAATGGGCTCGTCAGCGTCCATTCCCATCCTTCTCCATTGTCTCGTCCCCATCCAAAAATTTGCCGTAAGTTTACATCTCTTTTTTTCCTTGATGGACTCACGTTGGAGAGCACAGTGCGTGAGAATATGACAATATGGAGCATACCCGTATCCGCCCACCGTCTTCAGCGACGTCCGTGTGTTTCGAGTGCAGTGGCCAGAGGTGCGTTTTCGTCTTGCCATTTTGGCTAAGTATTGACACGGCCTTGAGCTGCCCCGGGATATTTCGACGCTTGTCCTTAAGAGGCCGCCGAGCCACGTGCGAGAGCAACAAGTGTACCCTCCTCCACCAACACCCCAAAGCTATGGCTGTCGATTCGGGTGCGTCTCCCTATGTCTCCCCAAGTCCTTGGTCTAACTTTGTTTTCTTCACAGCTGCACCGGTGTCTGGCGAACGACTCTGTTGAGATCTTTGCCAACGACGAGGGTCTCGGACAACGAGCGTCTCATCGGCGATACCGTCGCAATGAACCCGACTAACACGCAAGTGTTTTTTCTTCTAATTATTTTTCTTCCTCGTCGATCCTGACCCGTCTTTGTAGCGTGTCCGATGCTAGGCGACTTATCGGCCGCAAGTTTGAGGACAGTGAAGTGCGCGCCGATATGAAGAACTTCCCCTTCACCGTATTCAGCAAGGCGGCAAGCCGTACATCCGTGTCGAGTACCGCGGCGAGCAATGTATGTTTTCTTTGCTTCTTGCCTCGGAACAACCATCAACCGTGACAGTGCTGTTGTCACCGTCCCCGCCTACTTCAACAACGACTCGCAGCGTCAAACTACAAAGGACGCCGGCGCCTCATCAGCAAACACAATTGCACACGCGAGTGCGCATCCACCAGCACCGCCAGCGTCCACATGCGCACAACCCGGAAAAAAATGCCGTCTGGCACGCCGTTCGAGGGATTCTCGCCGCATCCGCAGTACCCATCGCCATAGGGTGCATGCAGGCGGCGCCCCCGCTCCCGTCCCTGCCGTATGCGTGGCCAGTGAACACGTGTGACGTGTCCTGCGGCTTGTGCATCTCCCGCAACACTGGTACTCAACTCCTACCCACGGCCATTTCACTCACATTTTTTCTGTAGCGTCGCTGCTGACTTTTTTCTCGGTTCTGGAAGCAATACCGCAGCTCGTTGACAGCTCAATACGTAGAATTTTGTATGTCTTCTTTCCTCCATGGTACTTACTCCACGTTTGCAGGGTAGTTGGATTGCGGCTTCAATTAGCAATTAATGAAGCTGCCATCGTAGACCTCTAGATACCTTGTTGTATGTCAAGATCAAATATAATTGTGCTCCAAACATTACAGCTTGTGAACAGAGAGAGAGTGAGAGGCAAGTCCGTTGAGATGCCAAGATGCAAAAAAAGAGGAGCCCTGCAAGGATTGAACGCTGGAGCACTTACCTGATGGAACAAAATAATCGAGAAACATCATTCATAGTGCGGCAACGAGCAATTAAAGTCCGGGCCATGCCGACACTCACATCCACCCACAAGGAGTTTTTGAAAAAAACTTTTTTTCAAAAACCTGCCAGGACATAACACCAAAGTCCCTTTGCTTGAAGTTGGCTTGAAGCAAGCTTGAGATCCGCAGCAGCACCGCCACACATCAGCCACGCATTGATCTGATCGTCGCCGTGCGTTCCGGGTTCTGCCCCGTTCAGGGGGTTGCAGCCGGGGGTTGCAATCCGAAGCATTTTCCACAGCAAAATAGTAGCCAAAAAATAACATTGCACATTGACTTTTGATTCAGGCACTCCAAAGCTCCATGTACAAAACTACTTGTCGATGATGGTAACATACTCGGCGCAGAAGAAGTGGAAGTTCTCGAGGGTGGTGGCGTGTTCGAGGGCACCCTTGACCACTGCGAGGTAGTCGGGGTGTGTGAGAGCCTGAATAATTGAGCGAGCGTTCAATATTAAATTTCTAGCGGAGGCGGCGAAACTTACCTCGCGGATCTTCTCGTGCGTCTCCGCCTCGATGATGATGACGGTGGTAAACTCGGTGTCCTTCAGCCCGAGGTCCGCAGCAAGGGTCTTAGGGAGGGTCTCGTGCTTGCGCGACTGCAGGACCCGGTCAGCGATTTATTTCGGGATGAAATTGGGAGGGAAAGACGCACCACATCGTATTTCAAGAGGTTCTTCGTCAGGCAGTCAAGCGACTTGATGTGCGCGACGATTTTCTCGCCTTGCGCCTTGATCTCCTCGTTCGAGCCGGAGGTCTTGCTTTTCCAGATGGCAATGGCGCGGACACGGGGGGAAGACATGTTGTAGGTGAGGAATAAAGTGAAGTGGGTGCAACGGTGCGCGTTGCATTTATACGCGCACGGTTGAATGATCGGTTACCGCGCTGGGCGCCGGCTGGGGAATCACCAAGCTGTCAGTGCGATGGCCGGCAATGATCCAGAATTTGACACGCGAGCCGGAACTCAACCTTGGTAATAACGGCGAGGTGGATTTATGATTGGACGATTGGATGACTCCTCTCCCCACATGAAGTTACAGAGATGAACAACGGCGCATATGGAGGAGGGAGTGCGCGGTCTTGGCGCGCATTTGTCGCCACTCGTCATTAAGTTCTTCATGGGAAGTTCCACATCTACCGGCAGTCTGCTGCGCGTTGAATTATCTCGACGTTTGTGGCAGAACTTCAGGCACCTTGACGATTCAAAGAACGATAAATATGACCACTAGTCGATTGTAAGCTACATAATTTCTAATCTAACAAACGCAATGTAAGTAAAGCAAGCAACGAAACTCAGTGTAGAGCAAAGAAGCAGCGTCGAGAAGGCGAACTCAAGCGCGCACCAAGCCGAGCGCACCGAGCTCCATGCGCACGTAGAACCCGCCCATGACCTCGGCCGTGTTGCACCCGTACATCTCCGCGAGCGGCTTGCGGGCGTTGACCTTGAGCAGCACGTTCTTCGCCTCCTCGTCGTTGCCCGCGAGCGCCATCACCGACGAGACGCTCATTATGGGCGCTTCGGGCGAGATGAGCTCGGCGCCGAGCTTCTTGGAGACGTTGGACACCATAACGGAGTCTGTGTTCGCGTGGTTAGTTCAACAACGGGATGGTGGATGTACCGGACGTTACCTGTGGGTGCGAAGACGTGCTGGCAGAAGTCCATCGTGTCTTGCAGCTCCCGCTCAGTCATTTTGGGGTCGGCATCGGCGGAGCCCTGGATGATGGGGCGCAGGAATTGGAATGCACGGTCTGGCGCGCCATGAACGTTAGTCCCTTATCGACTTGGACAAATCTAAACACTCACCAAAATTGTCCTCGTTGATATCCGAGAACACGGGGGACTCTTGGGCTTTGATTTGCTTGTACACGCCGAGGACGACGAGCAGGAACCGGGTGTAGGAGGTCCCAACCTTCGCGTCGTGGAAGGCGACCGCCTCGCTCTCGGTGCACTGGTTCCGGATCGATGCCGCGACTGAGCTGGCCGCGGAGAGAGCGCCGGTCAATGCGAGGTGCACACCGCTGGAGAAGACTAGGCGGAGTCTCAGCGTTAGGTTCATATAGAAGGAGGAGGAGGCACGTACATGGATCGATGAACGCTGATGTGATTGTTAGCCCGAGTTCAACATTAATATATACAGAATACTCACCAGCGGCGTCCCCAACAAGGCGATACCTCGGCCCCGCATAGCTTGATGCCGAATACGAATAATCTGTGTATTCAACTCCATCAGCAAATGCCCGTACGAATGTAAAGAAAAAGAAACACGCACCGCCAGCAGACTTGATCTCACTCGCCATCTCTCCCTCCGCGATGAGCTCCGTGAGGTTGGGCGCGAGTTTGAGCTGCTGCAGGTAGTGCGCCCGCAGCGAAGAGTCGCCTTCGCCCTGCGACATGGCACGCTTCTTGGCGATGCTGGACTCCTCGGTCATAACGACGCCGACGGAGACGGTACCGTTGTGGAGGGGGATGAACCACGCCCAGCCGGACTCGTCGGTGAGGGCTTCGAAGTACGGCGCACTGGAGGTGAGTGGAACAATGTCAGCATATATCTAATCAAGGAGGGTTGAAAACGAACTTGTTGCGCTCGCTGTGCCCCTCCGGCGCGTACATCGAGGTCCCGCGCCAGTAGCCCCAGCACGCGACGTTCCGCAACGACTTGTTGAAGTTGCGGTTGCGCAGATAGCGCGTGGACTATAATCCCATCGTGCATTAGCTTCACATTTATTTGAGGGGTTGAAGGAGGACACACGATGATTCCCTGCCGCCCACTGGCATCTACGAGATAGTCAAAGCTCGTCGTGCCCTCCTGCCCGTCCTTGGCCTCCCACTGCGCCGACATGGGCGCCTCGCCGTCCCAGGTGAGGCCCTTGACCTTGACGCCCTCGCACACGGTCACCCCGCATTTCCCCGCGTGGCGGAGGAGGATCTCGTCAAACTCCGAGCGCACGACGTTCCACGAGCCGTTGTCGGGATTCGTGGCGATGAAGTCCGTGTCTGTATACAGTCGAGTCAGCACAACAGGGAAGGCGCAGGCTAAGGCAAAAAACACACAGCCTTCGCGTTTGTGCTGGTTGAGCTTGACGGCGGCGCCCGGCTGTCATTCGCGTCGATTAGTATAGGGCAGGATGAATGGAGGCAACGCCTGAAACGCACCTTGTCGGCAAAACCGTGCTTTTTGATCAGTTCCTCCGCCTCGATGAAGCGAAGGAAGGGGCGGCAGGAGGGGAGGAGCGACTCGCCGATGTGGTATCTGGAAATTAGTGAGAAACATTTCTCGAGTCAGCCATTCGAAGGCGTACCTGGGGAACACATCACGCTCGAAAATTGTAACCTCAAAGCCCTCTGTTCGATTAATAAGTTATGATGAATGGACTCAAAGTGCCCAACGCACCGCGGGCAAGTACGGTTGCGGCGTAGGACCCCCCAGGTCCGGCACCGATTACGAGAATTTTGCTTCTGAGAGGCTATAACGAATCGCGTTGGTTAGCAAACATCGCCCAGGGACACGCGTAGACAGGTGGCGTACAATGGAGGTGGAAGGAGTAGCCATATTGTAACGGGAAGGTGAAAGTAGAATAGAAATGGGAAGTGGGAGCGAGCCAAGAAAGAAAGAAAGCTTGATGGAAATAGGGCGCAAGTCGCGACTCGTCGTGACGAGGTTTTATTTATCGCAGATCCACAGGCGAGTTGAAAATGATTAAGCTAAAGGGGGATCTGATGCCGATGATCGGGGGCGCTCAGGCGAAACGGCATGTGTTTCGATTCCGCCGGCGCCGTGACCTCACCTCCACATAGGGACATACCTCAAAGGAAGGAGCGAGGTCCTTTATTGGTATTTTAAGTCATCGTCGACAGGGCGTTGAGTCTGCCTGCTTCATCCCAGGTTTTCTTGCAAGCCCTAACCACCATTAATGCTCGCACCGCGGAACTCAACTAGAGTACCTGTGATTTACGCGGGCTCCACATGCACTGTAAGCATTTCAACCGACGCTAGTCCCAACAGTTCGCCGGTTTTTTTTATGTTTTGCATTTTGCGCTCTGCCCTGAAAATGAACCCACCTCAAACTCCGTTCCGGAAAGGATTAGTGACGCACACTAGCGCACACTCCAAGTGTTTCGTCGTTCGTTCTCCCAAGAGTTTGTGATCATTGGGGTGTATCGTGTACGGCTACTGAGTGCCAACTCGGAGGGAGCATGAATAGATGGCGGGTGCTATGTGAGGAAGCAGAGCCGGAGGCTTCTGGCAGCCTTCTGCCATGCCCGGCCAAACACATTACGACACCCACAGTGTCACGATCAAATCCCGATTTGAAACATGCTGAGATGCCCGGATACCTCTCGCCAACGCTCTTGATGCAAAATTACAATGCCCCAATGGTCATGGCGACTGGCATCGGCTTCATGCTTGCTGCTCCATTGGTTGCTCCCTTTTGCTTACAAACGCACATCGTTTCAGGCACCCGTTTCAAGCAAGCGCAACATCAATCAAATGAGTCGGCTTTTATGCAATCGTCTCCGAGTCGGCGCTCTTTCGCGATAAGTCTCTTCTACTTCTACTTCACGTCCACCTTGCGATTGTGCTTCCCCTTTTCTTCTTCTCGTTTTTGCCCACCATGCGCTCCGGACACCCTCTCCAAGGCGCCGTTGATTCACTGCAAGGTTATGCGGATTTGATCCGCTTCAGCAAGGTGCGCTTTAGCACTATGCACCGGACTTGGCCCCCCTGACCTTCGTGCAGCCAGCTGCAACATTCATTATCTTTATGCCATTCGGCCACACAACCGCCCTGGCGACATACGCCCACGGCATGCGCCCAGCGGACATCTTCAGCTGGTGTGCCATCTTCCTTCTCTGGGCCTTTGTCGGGCGCAGCCTCGCATGCTGCGTCAACGACGTATGCGACCGCGACGTCGATGGCCACGTCGGTATGTCCACCTCCTCGTCCTGCTACTCATCGGTTTATGTATCGACGTGCTTCCTGTGTTCCAGAACGCACCAAAAGCCGACCCCTCCCCAGCGGGCGCGTGAGCGTGACGGGCGCGAAGCTGTTCCTCCTCGCGCAAGTCTTCCTCTTCGCGACCCTGGTGTATCAGGTCAACACGACTGTGTACGTTGCCTCCGGTCCAAGAAGTATTCTAACTAATGGCGGGCGTTTTGATTCAAGCTTCCTGCACGGCTGTATCTCACTCTCCCTGAGTCTCATGTACCCCTTGATGAAGCGCCTGACAAACTGGCCGCAGGCGTGGCTCGGGATCGCTGTGCGTGTCCCACTCTTTCCCTCATACATCGTTCTGTATTGACAATTTCATTCATTCAAAGGCCAACTACGGAACCTTCCTTGCGTGGGCTGCTCTCCCGCAGGCGCCTGCGGTCCCTGTGGTTGCGTTCCTCTTGCTCGGAATGGGCGCGTACGTCATTTCCCCCTTTTCATTCATCCCCTTCTACTTTCTCAATCCAATCCAGCTGGACGATGTGCTTCGACACCATCTACGCCCTGCAAGACCGCGAGGACGACCTCAAGCTCGGCGTCGGCTCTTCCGCCATCACCGCTTTTGCGTACATGCGCTCCTTCCTCTGGGCCTGCGCCATCACGTTCTTTACTTGCCTCACCGCCGTCGGGATCCTCAACGGCCAGGGGCCGGTCTATTTCGCGATCAGCGTTGGCATCACCGCATGGAAGGTCTGCCGCCACCTGCTTGGCCTGGATATGAACAAGCGGGAGAGCTTTGCTGGTGCGTTTCTCCTCTATCTTTCTCTCATTCTGTATCCCAGTTCTAACGGAATTTACGACAGATGCGCTGCCGCTCGGCGCAACCGTTAGCTTCGTGGTGTTGGGCGGGATTGTGGCAGATTGTGTCGCCCATGCAGTCCTCGCTTGATACTGTGGTCGGCTTCGATAGGCGTTCGATTTAAAATTTATTGTACAGCCGTTATTGTACAGCTAATGGTTGAGTTCTTCGTAGATTATTCTGTTTAAATTAAATTCTGCACGCCCTCTGGGCAACTTTATAGAGACGGAACCTGAACCTGGGTGTCTTCCCACCGTATGAGCCCAACTCGAACGTCCGCGCGTACGCCACGCCACGCCATGCGTTCGTCCACAGTTGAGGTTACCCCTTCAGGCGTCCCGAGCGTGTACTTACTTCCTTGCTAAACTGTCTTGCCAGTCTCTGGATCAGATCTGAACACTTGATCATCCACGGTTGAACGTTGGTATCATTATGCGAGAAAATGAAACAGCGAATAGATTGAGTTCGGGGCCAAAATAAATTATGTGCCGCGGAACGGGAACTGCAGGGGCGGCACTGAGACGCGTCGAATCTTTCGGCCGTTGCTCGACTCGTTTTTGTTCGAGTGAGAACAGTTTTCCGTTCAGGGTTATCGCCGCACAGCCGAAGCAGAGCCGGGACGGATGACTGACGCCATCTTCCGTAGTACGGTACTGTAACACTCGCGGGACGGGCTCGAGAACATCCACACGCTGTTCATAGCCGTGCAAAACCTGCCGACGCATTGGCGAGCATAAGTACGGAGAAAGACAACTCAAGTAGAATTGAATTAAGGGCACGGGCGTCGCTCCTGGAATTTAACTGGGTATACCACAATATTAATGCCCCCGCCGCCCGGGACGTCAACAAGGCGGGCGGAGCGGTGATGGGAACAGATACAGCCACGACACAGCCACTCCACTTGCAGATCAGCCCGTTCACGCTGTCTTTTAATCTCTCATCTACTTGGCTATCTCGGTCGTTGCACTCTTGGCAGCGATTTGTACAGATGAAGACCGATGAGCTTAGCCACTTCTACTCCTCCCATCTCCCGTACCGTTCACCATGATTCTCAAGCTAGTGCTCCTGTACGCGCTGTACCGTGTCCTGAGGACGGTGTACGTCAAGCTCAACTCGCCGCTGCGCCATATGGCCGGGCCAGCCCCCGCTGGGTGGCTGACGGGGAGCTACGCGGCCGTGAGGGGGGAAATCAAGGGTGCGGTGCGTACTTTCCGATTTGAATTTAATCACCGAATCCGCTGACTTGGCTTCTACAGACGGCACTGGGGATGGAAGAAGCCTGGATTGCTGAACACGGGCCCACGATGAGGTTGTACGGTTTTTTTGTGAGTATTCTTACAAACACCCTCTCATGCTCAAATTTGACGCCAATATATCTGCGTGTAGGGCAGCGCCAACGTGTATACGATCGACAAGAAAGCAGTTCACCACGTTCTTTTCAACAATCATATCTACCAGAAGACAACTCCGGCGCGTTACTTCCTCGAGCGTATGACGGGGAGTCCGGGTGCGTCTGGCATTGAAACCCATATTACTTCTGCTTTTTTTATTCAACGCCCCCGTGTTGCAGGTCTGACCTCCGCGGAAGGAGACGTCCACAAGAATCAGGTTAGTCGTGTCAGGCTGTTAACTGGGCCCGGCGCATTCTGATTTTGTAATATCTGCTAGCGGAGAATTATGGTGCCCATTGCCTTGTGTCGGTCCTCTCCCAGAGTCCTTACGTTTTTCTCCCAGGCTCCCGCCTTTGGATCTGCGCAAGTGCGAGAACTTACGCCTATCATGGTGCAGAAATCTCTCCAGGTATGCGTGCCTCAAAATTATAACGCAAGTTGATTTAATCCAGCTGTAGCTGCGCAACATCTGGGCTGCCTCGGCGAGGCAGAACGGCGGCGTCGCAACTGTGGACGTCCACGAGTGGCTGCACAAGGTCACGCTCGATATCATTGCGCTTGCAGGTGCCTAATTTTTCTCCTGCTCTTCATTGCCCTCCTCGCACTCCACGTTGCCTGAAGTAACAAAATTCAATTAAACTAACTAATATTTCAGGCTTCAATCGCAACACCAACACCCTTGGCACGCGCCCGGGCGACACCCCCGACGAGATCCTCGTCACGTTCGAGAAGCTCCTCGCTGTTGAGCTCGGCCCGCTCGATTTTCTGCAGGGGACGTATCCACTCTTACGCCATGTCGTATGTATCGCTCCCTATGCCAGCCTTCTGATTCTCATCCAACTCTTGCAGAGTACACCCAACGAACGCGCGCGCGCCGCCTCGCGCGCTGCCATGGCGCGCATCGGACTCCAAATCTTCGCAGACAGCAAGCGTGATATCGAAGAGGCGGGCGAGTTCGACGACGGCGCAGGGGCGGGCACGAAAGCCAAGGACTTGCTGAGCTTGCTCGTGCGGGGTAACACGGCGAAGGAGGTCCCGGGGCATCAAAGGATGTCTGACGACGACGTTTTAGCCCGTGAGTTTTCCCTTTCTCGATTATTCAAACATCACATTTACCTCTTTTAAGAAATCATCACATTCCTCGTTGCTGGCCATGTCACCACAAGGTATGCGAAACCGTTCTCTTCCTCTTTTCTCGCGTATCGCGTACATCTCTAATTTGTCCTTGAATTTCGCAGCACGGCTGTAACCTGGACCCTCTTCGCGCTCACACAAAACACCGCTGCACAAAGCAAACTCCGTGCCGAGCTTTTATCGCTCGATACGGAGACGCCAAGCATGGACCAGCTGAATGAGCTCAAATACCTGGACTGTGTGGTGCGGGAGGGACTGCGGGTGCACGGGCCCGTGCCGCATAACAGTGTGTTCCCGTCTAATTCCATTCACGGTGTGTTGGGTAGCGTTACTGAACCATGGCTGCAGTGCGCGAAGCGGCGTGTGACGATGTCCTCCCTCTCAAGACGCCCTGGACGGACGCACATGGAGTCGTGCATGAATCTGTTATGTGCGTACTCCTGTGAATCCTATCTGCCTTAAAGACATGTTTGCTGATGCTTGCGATGCGGTACAGGATCACGAAGGGCACAGAGGTGTTCATCCCGATGCAGATGATGAATCTGGATCCTGACATCTGGGGCGATGACGCGAGGGAGTTTATGTGGGTTTTTCTTCTGTCCATCTATTTATTCAGGCTCAATTGAATTCGCGCGCCCCCCAGCCCCGAGCGCTGGGAATCCCCCATCGAAAACGCCAACGACGTCCCTGGTACATGGGGCAACATCATCTCCTTTATCGGGGGCCCGCGGGGATGCATTGGGTATAGGTTTTCGCTCGTCGAGTACGTTCCCCTTTTCCCTCTTCCACAGCGCACTGACGTCTGCGAAGGATGAAAGCACTCCTCTTCACGCTCCTCCGCACGTTCGAGCTGGAGCTCGCGGTGCCAGTGACGGACGTGGGGAAGAAGATTGTGCGGGTGACGCAAGGCCCTACATTGCTTAGCGCGCCGGAGAAGGGTCTCACACTGCCTATGCTGGCGAGCCTGGTGCAGACGTAGATTTTGATCGAAAGTTGTACGTACGTCGAAATTAGAGTCTTTGACGTAATCTACTGGTCTTTTCAATGGGAATTAATTCAAAACGCGAAGAGCATGGAGGCTGAGACTATCCAAGTGCTTGCCATATTTGCCTTCTTCGACTCGACGCCTTATATCAAGAATTGTGGGTGGTTCAAAAGATTGGTCACACTTTGATGCAAGTTCAAGGCGCCGCTGGCCTATTAAGTTCACACAAGCACCCTAGACCGTGGAACCACACCTAAATCGAAACAAGTTGGACCCAATGGATCACACCAAGGGCCTTCATTGCACAATGTGACGAATCAAAACATACTGGGAGACTTTGTATTCAACCGGAACTTGACTGGAGCCCTCCAGCATGACGAGACATGCTAGTGCCGGCAATCTTGATGTCCCTGATCAGTTTTCAACCATGCTGAACTTCCAGTGCTGGTATTCGCCACCGTCGGCCGGGCGCAGTGCCCCCTGCCACGCGTGGGTTACAGCGCCGATATGTCTGAGGTTGAAGTTAAAACGCACCAGGTAGTTGATGACTTTGCCGCCAAAGCGAATGGCCTCCCACACACGGTCAGCGTCCGGCAATTTAATCTAGAACAACAACAATGAGAGTTCGAAGAGTTGAATGACTCCAATAGGAAAAACTACATACCACTTTTTCGTCGGGACCGGAGCCAGATTGTGCCCACGTAAACACGGTAGCCTCGCTTGGCTGGAGCCCACTACGGACAGTGAGCATCCCCTAAGAATAAATCAGCCGCCCACCCGAGATAAAATATGAAGACTGGAATCCATACATATTCTCCGACAAAGAGCCACGCATCCATGCCAATGTTCTTAATGATGAACTTGTTGAGCTGGTCGGGGGCCATCGGATCGCGATACATCATCCACTGCGACAAGCGTCAGCTGAAACATCGAGCTTAGCAGGAATCCTACCTGGGCGTGCTTGGCTTGGTACGACTTGTCGGTGAAATACACCCACGACTCTTCCAGGTGAGTGGGGACGTAGGCGACACCGTCGAAGCGCATGTTGATGAGCTGGACAGGCTGGATGGGCTGAAGGGCGGCCTGTACCCCCGATATGTCATTACGCGCATGCAGGCAGTAGAAACACCAACGAACCTCAACTTTCATTGAAAGATCGACTTGGGTCAAGCCCGCTTCAAGATTGTTGGCGCACTCCATATGGTACGGGGACGCATCCACCATGGAAAGGGCGCAGAGAGCGAAGAGAGACAGCTTAGCAAACATTGTTTGGCGTTGAAGGCAATGGAGTAGACGAATCGAAGAATTGAATCGATGAGTGGATGCAACTGGGCCCCCAACCTTTATAGCACGAAAGGTACGAAATGAACGGAAGTGTCGTGTTCCCGCCGTAGCATCATGCACACAATCCGAGCAGTCTTACGGTTAGTCGAACTGTGATCCATAGCCGTCCAGATATTAGCTTTCTTCCATTAACCACGCTCCGCGGATCCTGTGAGGCCGACCTGAGGCAAGGTAGCGAGTATTGGTGGACGAGGCCCGGCGTGATATAGCGCCGTTAAGCTTGTGCGACGGAAGTGGTGCATGCAAGTCGAGCTAGCGGGTAGTTCGAGTAGAAGTTGATCAGTAGGGTTTTGAGAAGAGTCGGGTGGCGCGTCTTAATAGAGTCAGGGAAAATTGATGCAGTAAGAGACGAGTAAGTCAGAGTCCAACCGTCAAGCTAGCGGCCTCGAGCGAAGCAGCCAGGTTTTGGAAGGCGAACGATTTCACCGGCAGCGCTGCGATCGCATCCGTGGCAAGGAAGATGTAATGAACCCCGTCGCGAACCATCGATCCTCCTAGAAGCCCTGGTGTCCTATCCCGGATGAGAAATGGGGTTCAAAGCACCCAAGCTGGTACAATGAGCCACTGCAAGGGGTCAGCGGAGCGACCTTGACGTGTCAAGAAATATGGTGGATGAGAGCGAGTTAAGCGTCGAGCGGGGAAGATTACATCCACAGGAAACGGAGGGAGCGATGAGCGAGGGCGGATATGCGTGCATTGGACGGTAGCGTATATGTAGGAGCGCCCGGTGTCCTGCTGCTGCCGTCAACAAGAGAGAGCCCGCCATGGCAAGATCACGTATCGCCTTGTAACTCCCAAAGCGCAACCGGCTGGTAGGCACCCAAGGCCGCGGCGCTTCGCTTCGATCCTCGACGGAATTGTCTGAATCGGTGTGGCCGTGTCCAGAAGCCTCTTCACGTTTCATATTCTCTTTCAAATTTAGGGCCACATTGAGTAGCAGGACGGCCGAACTGTTCCCGACGAAGCGCCGTCCAGGTGACTGGCCTACGTGAAGTTTCCGAAGCTGCGGGAAGAGTAATTCAAGTCAAGGAAATCCGCCCGATAGACAGGAAGGCGCACCCTCTGGGCGAGATCGAGATGCACTAGGTCATCTTCGTAGGGCGGCTGCGGTGCAGCCAGATTATGCAGCGTCGTCCGCATGAGGAAGAGGGACAGTGTAGTGCGTTCGGTGGGGCTCACAGAACCCGCGTCGTCGTTTGCCCTGTCGGTCGAGGATTTCAAAAAGAAACTGGAGGCGCGTATAGCGGCTAGCTCGGATTGAAGCTGGCGCACTAGCGCCTCTGATTCCGCGAGTCTCCTCTAAAGGGAATCAATATAGCTGCTGATACCTCAGTTCCCGCCGTCATGTATGTCCAGAAAAGAAATGAGCACCGTTGTGTCTGTGATGGCGACCGTTTCTGTTCATCATAATGAGCAGCATGAGTGTGGTATTGCGGAGACCACGAACTGCTGCGGATACGAGATACGTGCATTCGAGCATCGCCTCGCTACATATTGTGCAGTCGGCCCCAGGCATTTGGTATCCCTCACCTGCAATATTTCCCAGTCAGATCATTCGACTTCCTGGGGAACCTGTTTATGAAAACTTGCGAGCTGAAAACAAGTCAGATTTCAGTACAAGAGACTGGAACATGACAAGAGAGGGAAGAAAGGCTTGGACAAGTGCTGCTTTTCACTGCATCGGCAAACCCATGTATTGCTACGAAGCAATAAATAATAAAAAACCAGAAGAAAGACGTACTCTTTCTGCGGCGGCAACGATCGCACGCACGATGAACGCGACGTTTCCGAGTATTCCCTTGGTGGAACTCTTGAGCGTAATCTTGCTCGTTAGACGACATACTTTTGGTGACTTCTCGCCGCTCGGTGCCCAGATTTCACGCAGATATACGCTCAGAGTGACATGAGAGCAGAAGCCTGAAGGTGAGCCGAGTGATCATCACTATGTCACGTGTTGTGCCACCGAACAGAGCGGCACAGCTTGTAACCTCAGAACTCCGAAACTGTGGATGGTTTTTTGGCTTCCCGCCTGAATCCGGTTGACTGTTGATTTTATCGTTTCATGAATGCCTTTTTTTTTCAGTTGAAAGTAATTTTGTTCAAGTTGAACGATGTGCCTTGCCGACCGATGCCGAGGCAACAAACGCGCAGCGTGCGAACATCAATATCGCACGTGCGCGACGCGTCAACACGGCCAATCAAGTTTCGACCTCCGTCTTCATAGGTCTTCATCCGCCGTTTGCTGCCACTACACGATGCGACGACAAACCAGCCATGGACGTCCCGCCGGATTCGCCAGCGCCCAACGTCTAATCCCACCAATGCCACTCATCGCACACAAGTGGCCCAGAACGCCGCCAACTTCCGCCAACGGCAGCAACAGCGCGAACGGCAGCAACAGCGCGAACGGCAGCAACAGCGTCAACGGTGCGTGCACACCGTTTTAATCTATTTGATCGACGTTCTAATGCTCTTGCAGCCTGGGGCACTGGTTTCTCAGGTCGGTCCCACGTGAACGGCGTCCGACAGAGTGCAGGATACTTGCTTGGCATGTTGTAGCAGTGGCAGTAGAACGGGTCTCCAGTGTTCACGGAGCTGCCCAAATTTGTTGCTGGCGCACCAAGCCACCTGGACAACACAAAAGGCAGGGTTCCTCTTCTATTTTCCTCCAGTCACCCTGCTGAGTCCTCCAGCCCATTGCGACGTTGACTGTATCCAGCCATTCCCGGGGCCCTGGCCGTCATGGTCTCACGCGAAGTGCGAAAGTGAGAAGGCACTGCCGCGATATACCGCCGCGACTCACACCATTGAAGCTCGCGGACTCGATTGCCCGACTTTCTTAGAAAGCTCGTGTAATGTGGAAGTGATGAAGGCCAGGATTGAAGGGTCTAATGGGGCGTGAGTACCCAAATGATGAGGATGTTCAAATTTATTGACCGGAAAACTCTCACTGTGCCAGCCGTTCCAGCCACACAACTCAAAAATTGCTTCCTCGCTCGCAGTATGCTTCACCCACCCCTTCCCGAATTCAGCGCGTGCGGTCAAGCCGGGGCCTTGCGTGCAGCAAAGCGGGTATATATTGAACTAGTGCAGCATCCTCCTACTGCTCGACGAGGAGCTCTATATTCACCCATTCCATTGCATCGATCCGAACCAAGCTTCATGTCCCATGGCACCCGAGAATGCCCGCTTCTACTACTACGAGTGGCTTTCTTCAGTTACTTCATTGGCCTTGGCATCCACACGGTGCCGGCTACGGAGAAAAACTCGTTTTAGGTATGTGCTGGCGAATGTCCCTTTCCGCGAGTCAAGTTCCTCACGCTAAAAAAGTAGGGACCGGTGACAAAATGCCCGTGCGCCCAATGGCCACTAATTCCGTGCACCCATTCTTCCAGTGCGCACGATATATTCTTGCGTTGTCATTCCAAATTGATTGCCCTGGGGAAGCAGAGCTTTCCCCGGAGACTAAAAATGCAATTTCAACCTCTCCTGGTGTCACGTCCATGAAACACTCTCGCCTCTGGAATCTCGCAAGGTATGAAATCCTCAGGAGCAACGATATGTTACTTACCCTGGAAACCTAGATGAAACCCTAATTTGAAACCGTTCGCCTAACTCTGAATCCTACTCGCCGTATTATTGCAATCTTTGGAGCAGATAGAAGCCGGATGAACGTACACCCAAATATGCACTACCTCTGGGATGCGGGGTATAAGAGCCGGAGGGAGAAAGGGCTGGCGAGCTGCAAGAGGACCATCTTCTGCTCGCGATGCAGTCATTTTCTCTGCTGTTACTGGCGATCTCGCTTTCGTTCATCCCAGCCAATGCCGGCGCCAGCCTTCGAGCCGCCGCCGCTGACATCCAGGACGGCCAAACAGGTGTCCTGATGGTTCTGCCGCCGCGCCAGACCGACACGGGCACCAAGCGTGTACCAGGTATGTCTACCGATCACCAGTTTTGAGTTATTCCGTGCTCACAATGTGTACTCCAGATGCTGATCATCCCTTTATTGCACCTGGACCCAACGACATGCGCGGACGTGAGCTTCTTTGCCTTGAAATCTTTTGATCCCATTATGCTCATTTTCTATAGCATGCCGTGCGTACCTATAGCTGTCTGCGCCTTGTCCCTGATATCTGATACAATTATACAGCGGCGATGAATACCCTCGCCAACCATGGCTACATCTCCCGGAAGTGCGCAGTCGCGTTCTGCTCCAACTGTGTCCCATTAATCTTGTCTCGTAGTGGAATCACCACTTTCGAGGAAATCGTTCTCGGCTCCGCAGAGGCTTTCAATACCGATAGGGACATGTCTTCGGGTCTGGCAGCACTCAATATGGTAAGAATTTCTACACTTCGGTGTAATCACATTGACCATATTCCCTCCGACAGCTCACCCGAGGAAATATCTTCGTAAACAAAATTTCCATCGGCGGAATCTCTCCGCTCGTCCCTCCGCTGCCGGGACAAATCGATGGACCAGTGACACAGGGAATTGCAGCGCATGGCCGAGTTGAAGGTTAGCAATAACTTATCTCGGATGTAGTCGGATGTTTTATTATCTCAAGGTGACGCCTCGATGACTCGGTCCGACGTTCACATCGGCGACAATCGTAATTTCAATCAGACTCTTTGGGATGAGGTGCGGTTACCGTCGTGCACTTGTGCATCTCTCTAATCCTGACAGGATTTGGCCCAACTCGCGAAATTCGGTGACGATGGACCAGATGGGCCGGCGACTGTCTTCAACCTGCAAACCCTGATCGAGATGAAGCGCCAGAACTTGGAGTCCGACCAGATTTTGGACCCTAAAGTATTTCTCACGTTGAACATTTTCATATGACACTGAGATTGCACCAGTTTGCGCTCACTATCCGTCGTTGGAATGCCGCATTGAGTGAGGTAGCCAGACTCAAGTCATGGAGTTACTCACACCTGCCCACCAGGCACACCGGCACTTATCATGACGCAAGCAATAGGTTTTGCATACAGACAGGAACGTAGCTGACACTAATTCCGTTGCCAGCGTCTTTGCAAATGGTATGCATTCAAAGCTCACTGAGCTCTGCACGAGGTGACTGATAACTCAACACAGGAACGACAAAGCTGGCCACCAAACGGGTTATCACCTCCTTCTTCATGAACCAGACCTTCCCAGAGAACTGGCACCGCGCGGCAGCTCCGGCTCTGGGATCACCCGTCCCCGCTCAAATCGAAGCCGCATTGCCCCAATGGTTCCCTGGCCACAACGATGAAAACGGTATTTTCGTCGCTGATCCCGGGGCGCCGGCGCCGTTCAACATCAGCGTGGTGTGTTGTATTGGGTACATAGGTGCCAGTAGGGATTCATCTCTGATTAGGGCTGTGCCGTTTACTGGGACACTCTCGTCAATGCGGTCCCCGCAACTCTGGCAAACGTAAGTGGAGTATTCAAGCAGAATGTGGATCTGCTTAACGGTAGAGTTCCCTTGGCTTCCTTCGATTTGTATGGCTCACCGTGTACTTCAGGTATACTCTTCAATGGGTCGGGCTGCGCAGAGCCGCTTGCGCCAGCTGGTCCTACAAATGTCTAGTCGGTATGACCGTCTCAACGTTTTTTCTACGGCAACGAGATACCGGGACTTTGATTGCCAACAATTTCCTTGTGAAGTAGCCGAGAACTTCCTGTATGACTGTCAATTTTTAACAAGAGCAGTGTATATACCGGTCCAGGAGGAGTCTCTGCTGCTGAATGCCTGATTTGAAAGCTGGGAACCCTCGCCAGTTTCGTCCAGTTTTTGTCGAAAAAATGTCGTCAACTTGGACATTATTTGTGAGTCGAGATGTCATGTACCTTCATTCATTACACAAATATCCTGGGCAAATAAACTCACGCTTGTGGGACAAAATACTAGTAGTCCTGCGGCTGTTGCGAGATGGCATACAAAGCCCGTCGCGCATTGTTGCACAGCTCTTCGAGTCAAGTACTTAAAGTACTCTTCCTCCCCACCTGTCCGCCCTGACCTATCTTGACCGTAATCTTCAGACGAATCCTCGACAACTCCCTCAAGATTGTTGATTTATCCGTTGAGCTGTTGGGGGAGATTGGAAGCAAGGTTCGTACGCCCGTTACTTTTGCAATCACAACTTGACTCTTTACAGCTCATCCAGAACGATCGCGCCAACTTGCGAGCAGTATGCAAGGCCTTTGGTGGCGCCGTGGAGCATCTGTTTTTCTCTTCTCTAGTCTTGACCATCAGGCAACTACGAATTCAAACTGGGTTCGAGTCAGGACGTCAGACTGGATGGTCTCAATATACCCACACACTGCGTATCCGTGTTTCCCTGCCCGTCCAGAGCTCTGGGGCTCAGCAAGCCCACAAATTTGACCTTTCGGAGGCGCAGATCGAGAGACGACTGCAAAAGAATCGTCTTCGATTGCACAGTCTATCCAGCTGGTGATTTCCCCTCGACCAAATTGAAGGATGCACTTGCGGTACAGATGAGGTTTACATAGATAATACAGGAGATACGATCCTAGCTCGTAAATTCCAGCCCGATTCACGGGGTTTTTTCCCTCTCACATCACCAATTGCTCTCTGGTTTAACATTTTCGCCACTTCTCTCAGTGCGCACCGGTAGCACTGACTCCTCATCAGATGCCGTCGTTGGCATTGTCGCGCCCATACGAAAGACCATCGACTTTGGCGGATTTGCCTGGTGTTGGTCCTGGGCGATGGCTTCTTTGAAAGATGTAGTGGAGGACCAAACTGAAGGAAATTGGAGTAAGTCAAGAGACAGGTTCGGAACAGAAGAGTTGAGTCGTACCCGTCGCGAACGTTGTAGCTATAATCGTAACGTATGTCCGCACATTATCCACACCAGCATAAATCACCGTCTCCGTTCCAGCAAATATCATGATTATCTCGACGAGGAGGAAGATCACTGCAACTCGTTAGTGTGCTGAAGTACTGAGAGCGGAGAAAAAATAATGCGCACGAGGGAATACAAAATTGGTACTCGCGATCCAGAATAATGTCTGCAACTTCTCTGAGTACGACGGTGTGCCTGGTTGAATTTAGAGATTAGCACAACTCAAACGCGTGCAAGGGCTCACGCTAACCTTTTGAGTGCGACCAAGTAACGCGCTCAGTTCTGGAGCTTCCGAAGAGGGATTGTGATTTGCGGTGCCAACCAAGCCTCCACAGAAAGAGAAACGACACATAGCTTTTCATACTCTGTCAGAAACAACCTGCAAGATTGGGTGAATCTGGCATACCTGTTGTCGGCGAGCTCCAGGAAAAATGCAGCCTTGAATATCGGCTTTGGGAATTCCGCAAGCACAGAATACTGGCTACCAGCGCCGTTGAGTAGCAGCCTTGTCCACGTTACACAATACAATATGTTCGTCGCCACACGGCCCGCCTTGATCACGATTGGGAACGCTAGTAAGGCAAGTAACCTGTGCTGAGGGAAGACGATCGCGACGCGTAGCAGGAGGACGGCTTCTGAGAACCAGGGCAGCCAAACGTCGAGGTAAACATAAATGAGATCTGTGGGCGCCGTTAAATCGGTGATGAGAGGAAGACAAAAATATTCACTTTCCACGACGTTAATGGTGCTGAAGGGTGCGAAGATACTGTGTATCTGGAAGTGGAGGGAAACTCCGGTGGTGATGAGTCCTAGGGAGACAGCTATCACGTTAAGAATAAATATTGGTTTCCGCCGGCTTCCTGGAGATGACAGTGCGAATAGAAGAAACAGGAGGGGGACCAGAATCGTGCCCAATATTGTCGTGATGAGGATGAAGGCAATCGCAGGACGTATGGCCAGGGCAAACGTCTCGATGATCGCCTGAGGGTCAACAGAGGCGGTTGGCAGCGACATGGTCCGATGTAAGCTTCGTACCGTCACGATCCTCTTTATAACCGCATCGTTCGTATACGTAAAAATGGAGGCGTATCATCGTCGCATCCCGTATCAACTTGAAGATGGCTATATGATTGACAGATATCAAAGTATTTCCAGCACGACGGGGACGCATTTTATGGTATACATTGGGTCCATATAAGGTTTGTGTTTTCATCTTGCAGCGGGTATTACCCACCAAAGCCGGCGCCAGCCCGAGGAAGGGAAAACATGAACGGATTATCATCGCATGGTGTATAGAGAAAGTAGCTCGCCCCATGACAAGCTGTGTATGTCCCTCCTGGCTGACGTGACGGTGGTATTATGGCTCTCTGTTCCGTCATCGCCGCTGATGTTTGAAAGTTAGTATGAGCTAGCTGTCTACAGATATGCGGTTCCGACAGTAAATCGAGTGTGCGGGAGTTCAAATTTTTGAACAGAACAACTGGCCGATATGAAAATTTACAGCGAGGATATTTCAGACCTAGCGGGTGCGTGAACTAGCTTCAGACGAGTAATCGAATACTTAAATAGTGAAACTACGGGCTGGCCGCGAGCAAGTCTTATCCTAGTTCATTCGTCGCCGCACTATCTCCGGGTACATAGGATGTGGCGTATCCCGGTGTCCTGGGGATCATAACAATCCTTGTTGTTCTCCCGCTTTCAGGATCGTTTCATAAGGACTCAGTTGTTCTTGAATCTTCAAGTTAGTAAGTAAGTACTAAGTAGTAACTGGCCACTGCCAAATTAGACTCCCAGGCGCCGAGGATGTCTTCCCTCAATCGAAATAGGTACTCCTTCCGCTATCTTACGCTGACTTTCCGTGCCATCGAATTTTGTAATTTAACTCGACAAGTCACGACACCGCGATTGTTAGGCGATGCCTTCGAGCGCAAGCAATGCCAAACCCAATCAGCTCGTCCCTAACTTCCATCTCGATCTCAGTCAATGAGTGTTGAGCCTTCCTTGAGCCTTCCGCAATGCAAACGAATATGCTCGATGAACAGCTGTCACACACGGATCGCATTACCCAGGTCCAGGATTCTATCCAGCAGCTCCTCACCATCATGGGCAGCACCCTCGCATACCTCACCTCGCGCGCAGATTTCATGCAAGTGAGCACGGCAGTCCCGATAACGAAGCAGCGGCATCCGGAGAAGGTTGACGCGTCAGATGTTTTTGACGGTAATTGTCCGCCCCTGCGATGAACGCGAGTGACGGGTTTTGGCCTAGGAAACAAAAAAGAGCTCGTCACGGATCTGATTGTCAAGGCGAAGCAGGTAGAATATCTTATCGAATCGATGCCGATACCGGAAGGGGAGGAAGCGCAGGTGTGTTTTGTTTCAAAAACTCGTACAATCCCGGAAACGGTATTCAGGCTGCGCGCCGGGAAACCTTGGATACTGAGATGACCTGCACAAATGCGGAATACCTCGCTGCAGTTGCGCGGTCTAGTGAGTCCGTTAATTTCCGCCATTGCAGAACACTGATATTTGGCAGAGGATCTTCATGGTCAGATAACAGATGTACTTAGACTTGCGTTGCACGAAACGGACCGCGACCTTCGCTAGGACTGAATTGTCGATCTACCAGGCCTCAATTCATCGCAAATGCGATTTCCACCGAATGCTATTGTTGGTTTCTCTGTATACATTTACCTGACTCAGCACGTGGCTGAACTGGACCAAAATCAAGTGAAACGGGGTGAGGTCGTCCATCGTCCCCAACTTCGCGCCGAGCTTCGTGACCAGCGCCGGGGTCGGCACAGCCGTGTCTTTGTACACTGCCTGGTACGAACACTGCTTCAGCCAGTCAGCGCAAGCGCCTTGTCCATAGTATGGTCGGGCGGTAGGCCACGCTAGTGCCAAAAAAAACACCAAATCTAACGTGTCCACAACCTCAACTGGAAAACCTTGCAACTGGCTTATCGCTCTGAGTCAGGTCGATTCTGATACCAGCGCTGTCTTGCTGTTCCGGGCAATCGGGATCCGTACTCTGGGTTAACTTGGTAAGCATCGAGTGCCACGACGCGGCGACGACCCGCGTTTAGATTCTTGGTGCGGCATCAGGATTTTGTTTCCCAGCTGCACGAGCAACAGCCAGATCTGAAAAACCCCTAGTTTCGCCGGTTCCTGTGCGGATAACCAGAAAATTGTCTTCAACCTGTACATTATTCAAGTTTCTGAGAAGATGAGTACCGTCCAGAATTAGATTTCGATTGGCTCCATTGCTCTATTCATTCCAGAAATATCTTGGGCAGATAAACTCACGCTTGTGGGAGGAAATAGTCCTGCGGCTGTTGCCTCATACACTGCCCGTTGCGTGGCTCTTCCCAGTCAAGTGCTGTGAAGTACTCTTGCCTCCCACCTTTCCGCCCTCACCTAGCTTGACTGCATCTTTCAAACCAATCCTCAACAACTCCCTCATGATTCTCGATTTATCTGTTGAGCTTCTGGGAGAAATTGGAAGCAAGGTCCGCACGCCCCACCTACTTTTGTGCAGTCATAACTTGCGACTCTTCACAGCTTATCCAGAAAGATCGCGCTAACTTGCGGGCAGTATGCAAGGTCATTGGTGGCGCCGTGGAACACCTCTTTTTCTCTTCTCTGGTCTTGACAACTCAGAAAGTACGAACTGGAGCTGGACTCGAACTTCTGACTGCCATCGCGAGAGGAGAAACTGGATGGTCTGCCTACACCCACACACTGTGTATCTGCATCGCATTTGCCGGTCTGGACGGTAGCACTGAGCAAGCCCTCGAATTTGACGTTTCGGAGGCGCGGATCCAGGCGCTCCAAGCCGCTCTGGGGGCCTTACGGAATATCCGCACCGTGGAGTAAAAATATTAATGTGTGGCCGAACAGTACTCACTAAACTATTGTCAGGTGGGAAATCAAGCAGACCAATCCTGAATGGGAGCGAATGACTATTTGTACCCTTTTGAACGCATTACACGGACTTGACGAGCTTCGCTTGGTGATACATGGCATGGTTGACCTTTCTTTGCCCGTATTGTCGGGCGTGAAGAAAGTAAAGATCGAAAACCGCGTTCCGCGACATCTTGGGCCCGGGTGGCTCCCAGGCCATGGTGGAGAGCCCGCGGCGCCACCCATCCTCCAGGAAATATCCCGACGGATCACATCGAAGCTCACCACTCTCCACCTTGACGGCTCGATGCGGTGGGCCAAGCTGTGGACTGTCCTAGGCGCCGGAGGAATCCACCTCACCGAGATCACCACGAGCGTGATAACACCCGCGTTCTTCACGTACCTTGCCTCGTACGCGGGGCTTCAAAGATTGACATTGATACCGGACGACGGAAGCCGTGACGCGTCCGACCAGCTTGCGGACGCGTTTTACGAGACCGCACTTGTACCACACACGTCGTCGCTCCTCGCGTTGTCCTGCCCCGCCGTGTACGAGAGCCGGTGGAGCTTTGGGTCACACAACGCAGCACGATTCACCGTATTGCGTGCCCTCACTGCCCTCGAGGTCAGCGTAAATGCGGGGGATTTGAAGACAATCCAGCCCCCCGAGGAAGATCGGCTCGAGTGGGTTAACGGGGCGCTGATAATCCACATAGGGCAGCAGGTGGAGGCCGACCAGGATGAAATCGACACTATCGTGGTACGCAGCCACATTGAGTTGAACGTTGAATCGCAGTAATAATTTTACCTTGGCAGACAGACCTCCTGACAACTGTTGCAACCCTCCCCGTCCTGCGTAATCTCGTAATCCTGGCCGCGGAAACGGAACGCAATCGCGGTGCTTGGTGCGGGAATGGGCGGATTAATCACATCACTGCAGTCAACATTGCCATTGAAAGCGCAATTCAAAACTTCATATCTGAGGTGCCATGCCCGCCGGTAGTGCAAGCGGGCATCCACACTTATCGGCTGCGGCGCGTGCCGGTGGAGCACTTTATTAATATCTGGGGCGAGAAGGTGGGTATTCGGGGCGAGAAGTTCAAAGAAACCTTCGTGTACCAGCAGACGGGGTTAGTATCGAGCTGGTATTGAAGTTGAGTGCATGTATTCATCCAGGCAACTTATAAGCTTCATACCAATTGTGACGATCTAATTTCCACGCCTCATCTTTCGCATAATCGGCCGCACAGAATCACCGAGAACCTTCAGCGCCACCAGCCTTCGTTCATCTTCATCGGCCACATCCAGGGCGGTCCGTTTCGCCGTTGAATTCGCCGGGGGCTCGAACAACCTTCCGTCAACAGGGCAAACAGTCCCTGGCAGTGGAAGGGTACCGTTGACCATATACGCCCGGAAATAGCCGGAGGTACAGAGCGAGGGAACGCTGAGGGACGTATGCTGCGGGTGTTTATCCTCAGCTGAGGTACATGCGTGAGACGAAGATTTGATTGCGTACCCCGGGTGAATCTTGCGTCAGCAGTACGGATCCGGGGAATCCTGCTTGAGTCTTAAGTGCTCTGGTATAAGGGCATTGATTCAGCATTCATGATTACACATATGAGTAGATGGGCACTTACGCAGCCTTGGGTGTAACTGGGTCTATGGCAGGAGAAATCAGCGATTAGCCATAAGCAAAGAGCTAAATGCGGACTTACCGGCCGTGTTCGAAACGAGGAGAAGCGGGAAACTCGTATTCGCAGCAACAGGACCCAAGAACCGATCATCCCGATAAACTTGCCATCCACTGCACAAAATAATAAGCATCACAGATTATCGAGGCGAACACTAGAACGTACGCGCAGGAAACTCGATCCGAGCCCATGAAGAACTCCACGAATTGGGACGTCTTTACTGCGTTGTCGTAGAACTCGGTTAGTTGGCCTATCGAGTCCGTCACATTCACCGCATCGCCGCATTCGATGGCGACAACGGAGTCGTCATTCAGGGGGCATGTCGTGCCAGTGCAGTTGCATTCGAACGGCGGCCTTGCCTGCATGGCGTACAGGGCGGTGCCATCTCCCTTTTCGAGCGCGGCGAGGCCGTGTACGAGGGTCGGGAACTGGTTGTAGGGATCGTAGAGTGAGCTGAAGATTGCTTGCCGGAGGAGGGAGTAGTCGACGAGTCCGTACGCCGTGGGAGTGATGACGGGGACAGGCTGCGCGCGGATTGACTCTGTCAGCGTGGCAAGTTTGTGGGCGATCTCAGCGGCAGTAGGTGCATAGTAGGCACAAGAATCGGGGCCTGCAGCTACACAACCGTCGAAAAAGCTTTGCAGCACTTTATCGGTATCGGTGGCCTCAATGGTTAGATTTGCTAAGAGCGTTACCATTAGCCGCGGGGTTAAAACGAGGCGAGATATTTGACTTGCCGTGAAGCCAGGCCTCAACGTCCAGCACACCTAGAAAAATATCAATGAGAAACCGCCATCTCCCACCATGAACATTGCAGCGCACCGTCGATTATGATTCGCTCTACCTTATCCTGTAAAGAAATTCGGCAGATGACACTCGTGATAGTGGAGATGGAAACTCACTGGAAACATGGCTGCGAACATTGCGCCGAGAAGGGATCCGTATCTGTTTTTCAAGAGTTCATCGTCGGGTGATACGCAAAAAAGAATACGTACGACACTCCATAGTACTTCAGCTTTTCGAAACCCATTTTTTGCGTAATCTGCAACATGTCTCGGGCACCATTGTCTGTCGTTAGATATTTCAAGATCTGCGATTCATCACGCTGGGCGGCGAGGGTGCCAAAAAGGTGGGCCCGCCCCCACGCCTGAGGGATCGCGTTCGGAGAGGCACTCAGTGAGAGCGGCAGCGAACCGGCATTCCACAGGGCCCTTTCGGCGGCAGTTGCGAAGACCGATGCTTGAGGAGTGGAGTACTGGACGCCTGGCACCATGAATCAGCTCGAAACGGGGACACTAAATTCAGGCTGGCTCACCTCTGGGATCAAAACTGACGACGTCGTACCTGGAGTCAGCAAGAATGGCCTGAAGGCCCGAGCCTGCAGAAACCAAGACATCAACACCGCTTCCACCAGGTCCACCGGGGTTGAATAATATTGGGCCTCGATATTCGGCTTGGGAGGAATTGGCTGGTAGGCGGATAATCGCGAGAGCGGCGGTGCCGACAGTTGAATCGGAATAGTCGAGCGGGACCTGGATAAAGTGTTTGGTGAATTTATTTCCCCAAAAAAAGAGACTCCCACCTCCAAACGCGCGCACTGAAAGGTTGAATAGCACTCCACCCACTCCAAATCTTGGCTCGGCGTCAGCTGTTCAAAGAGGTGAGATAGGTTCAAGAGGGCATAAGTTATTTACTCACTTTTTCCCACAGGAACGTCCCGGCCTGCGCATGAGCCGGACAGAGAAAGAGAGCAGACAGCAGAAATACAGTGGAGAGCGAGCCCATCTTGAAGGTCACACTGGACAAAGCTGCCACCTTTTATGGATCCTCAGATCGACGCCTGATAATGATCGTCCAGTTGCGCTTGGCGGAATATGCGAGCGGGATTTGGTCAGCCGCTCAACAGCTGCACAACAGGTTTCGGTCTGTTTTGGGCCATCCCAACTGCGCCGCAGCAGCGAGAACTAAAGCAGCCGCCCACTGCGCAATCGATTATGATCCTCTCGCCCCACAGGCAGCGAAGTGGTTAGGTCCGAGCCAAAACGTTGCACAGAAAGACACTGACGGTCCAGTGCAACCGCCCCTTGAGTTAGCGTAGTCGCTCGCGCAAGATTTCGTGGTTGTTTGGTGGTGGTGGTCGGGAGGTGGGCGCTTTGTTGTGATCCGGTCTGACCCGATCTGGACCCGGGTGCTGATGCGCACGCCGCCGCACGCGTTGACCAATCTCAACCTGAACCGTAGTTCAAATCTGAACGGCCCGAAGAAGAATTGCAAGGGACTCGGGAGAACATTGACAACCCAAAAGTTTTACATGTATTCCGCTCTCTTTTTCTTGTTCAAAATCTCCGACGTGTCTCGCTAATTTTCCATTCCCCTACATCAACGTACATTGCATCTGGTTCTCATACCCGTCTATGTGGACGGCAATTCTCAGGGTCCTGCGTTTCTTCGTTCAAATTTCCTATCCGAGCAAATTCCAGAGTTACTAGTAACGGGTGTGTAAACAGGACACTGGAAAGCCGTCTAAGCCAACGACTGCCCATTGTCGATCTTGAATCCCTGCCCCGTCGCAAGCGCCGAGCGCATACAAAACAAATACGCCTCCGCCGCACCCTCCGGCGTGCCCACCTCATTCGTCAAGCTCATCTTCTTGAAGATATCGTTGTGCCCGCCCGTCAACGTGTTCAACAACTCGGTCTCCACCGCCCCGGGGATTACCACATTCACGCGGATCGGTGCGAGGTCGACCGCGAGCGCGCAGGCCTGAGGCGAGCACCTCGACGGCGCCTGCGATGCCCACGACGGCGGCGATCCCGCTCATCGGGCGGTGCGCAGAGATGCCCGACGTGAGCGTGATGCTGGAGGCCGCCGCCGGGGTGAGGTAACGCCCTGCGTGCGCGGCAATAAGTTTCGCGACGAGGAGCGGCCCGAGATAGCGCACGGTGAATGGCGCGAGCGCCATTTGGGCCGTCGTCTCTGCCAGTGACGGCCGGGCCACGCCCTCGCCCGCGGTGTAGACGATGTGGTCGAGCGGGCCGCCGGTAGCCTGCACCGCCGCGTCGAGGATGCGCTGCAGATTGGCTTCGAGGGTTTCGGTGTTGGAAAGGTCGGCGGCGGTCCCTGTGACCTGGGCGTTTGGGTAGAGGGATTTGAGCTGCGCGAGTTTCGATGTGAGCTTCTCGGGCGTGACGGAGGTGATGTGGACTTTGGCGCCACTGGAGAGTGCGCCGGAGGCTACTGCGAAGCCGAGCCCAGACGAGCCGCCGATTATTAGTGTGCGGCTGTCCAAGAGGAAGTTTGGGTGCGGGGTAGCCATGTTTTGTATATTGCGATGATTGTGATAGTGAGAGGTTCAAAATCTTTAAACACCAGCGTTTCCCGAAGAACTCGGGCTCTGCGTGCTCTTGGTAATGGCCGTCATCAGTATTACTTGGTATACGCCAGGCGTACGCGTAACTTCACATTGAATAGACGGCAGGCGGCAGGAAATTGTCATGCGCCTGACCTCTGCGGACCGTGAGGCCCCGGGAAGCTCCCTATAAGGTAGGTCCGCAAAAATGGTCTCAACCTGGCCTCAAATCCGCTATTTTTTGGAGCATTTTGGGTCTCAAATCCGCTATTTCGGACACGGCATGTCACGTGTAAGCTATTTCCACGCTAAAATAAGCTAAAATTCTTGCGTTTTCAGCAAAAAATCAGCGGGAAAGTGGATTTTGTGTTGTTCTGAGCGTCTCCGCCGCGGGTAAGTTGATTTTAAGCTGAAGAAGCCTTGCCAGATCATCGTGTACCGCCAACGCCGTCGAAGCTGGGCTGAATCCACCCTGAAATCCGCTATTTTCGGACCAGATTCTTGAAAATTGGGTCTCAAATCCGCTATTTTCAGACTTGAAATTGTCAAAATTTCCGCCTCAAATCCGCTATTTTCGGACCTACCTCATAGGGAGCTTCCCGGGGCCTGGACCGTGTAATCTGCCGAACTATTCGTTTGTTGAAGTTGATTTTTTTTTTTTTTGCCTTTTTCCGCTCCTTCATTTTCATCCGGACTGTCGTCGTACCATCGATGCTGAATCGCCGGTCCAAGTCGACCGTATGGCCGCAACAGACGGAGAGTCGGAGACAGACATGGTTTCGTGCTTGCCGGCTTGCCACGTCAGCCGCCGGCACGGAATGTTCCGTCTGGCAAGTCGAAGTCAACTTCCTGGAAAAGGGGAAAAGGTAAAGGATTGAGTTCTTGGAACATTTGCCATGTCGTGAAGCTGCAGCAATTACGCTCGGGGAATAACACCAACCACTCCTCGCCCTCGCAAGTCGAAGCTGGACGGTTGGAAAGTTGCTCGAAGCCAAGAGGAAGTCCGCTGTTCACGCGCCAGGAACTGTCAGTCACGAGAGTGTCTGTACTGCCGTCCGAGTAGGTGAGGAGGATGGTGGCGAGGAGGCCGCCTGCGGTGGATACAGTGGACGCATTTGCCGAGAAGACATTATAACTGGGGGGCAGATCGACACAGAAGCGGTGGGCAAAACCGTACCGGTGAACGGGTGTTCCGGACCCAATGTAGTCACCGTTGACGTAGAAATTTAGGACGCTGTCGGCGGTGACGATGATTTCTGCACCTATGAGGGACTTTCCAAGAGGGGGTGTGAAGTCTTTGCGGAAAGCGACGAATGCGTTGGCTTTAGCGGTCGACGTCCAAATCCATTTCGAAGCTGCAAAATTGAGCGCGGAAGTAGTATCCCGTTCTGCAACGCTGGTCGGACTGCCTTCTGTGAATAATCAGGGTTTGACGCGCAGACCATACAGTTGGTGACGTACCAGCAAAAGCAGGTGCGAAGCTGTTGAAGACCTGGGAAAACAGAATACCAAGATCTTTAGCAAATAGTCAGACCACGTCAGTCGATGAAGCTTGAGAGGAGGGTACCCACAGAGTGGAGTCATTGCGCTCGGTATGGAGAGTCCTAGGTGACAGTGTGTCGCTTTATAGTCCTGGAACGTGAATGCGATGGAGATATACCGGCAGGAACAATGTAACGCCAGACCATTTTGCATCGAATCCCGTTTCCGGCGGCGGCGCAACCATAAGCATTCCCTCGATCTTGTATCCCAATACGGATTTTGACTATGTGGCGACATACCTAATGTAGATGAGCATTCAAGCTTTCTCTGCGCCATTGAATTGATATCAGTATTACAGAGTGCCGGCGACGTACGAAACGGGCGCGCATCGTTGTTCAGCACATCTCAGCGAGGCCAAGGCACACCAAATGAGCTAAATCCGGGATAGCTGAGTGCCGACCACTGATGAAAGCTGGTCGCTGCTCATCCAGCCATGTGTCAAAGAGCTGTCCGCATGGGCGCCGTGGACAGCGTCGACATTCAGAACGACGGAAGTTGTGGATGGGAACTTGGAGTGACAGCGCCAAAACTCGAGGAAGGTGGTCAGAGAGCACAAACCGTGAGCCGGATGTAATCCATCTGTATGGAAAGTTGGATTTGCCCGATTGTCCACACTCAAGAGTTAAGTTTCTCGTCTTGACTTTCCAAAATCCAGCGGGTGTCAAGGGGGAACCGGCATTCTAAAAAAAAACCTTAGGCCGATTTTCTTTTTTCCGACCTGGCGGCGGGACTACCTACCTAACGTAAGCGTTCCCACGCTCCATATATAGTAATTTCCCACATGTTCGAGTTGCCGGATGGTTAAGTTATCTACGAGCTGCCACAGATGCCTTCGGAGGCACATAACATTCAACTCTCAGCACGAAGATGCATGCAGAAGTGTAATTTGCTCCGAAATTTTGTGCGACCGATGTTGGAACCATTGACAAACACGACCACATTTCAACCGCTTTGGGAACCGAATTGTCTGCGCACCCGGAGAATGAGTTCAGGCTGTTTCTAAGGGCTCAGAAAGGCTTCATTTGCTCACTAGGACCATCTTTTGGTCACATATTGGGGGGTCAAAAACAATTTTTTTCCGGCCTGACGGCCGGACTACCTACCCGGCCCTTAGTCGCCGGTTTGAATGCCGGTTCCCCCTTGGCGGGTGTACGAATCAGTACGATCCACTTCACAGACCACGGCTAATCATTGGATCTGTGCGCTCATATGAAGTTTGCAATTGCACGGCTTTGGTACGTGGCTTGAGTCAAGATTGTGGCCAGTGGCATGGTGGAAAGCAAGTGAGTGGAAAGCGCCAAGACGTTCAGGGCCGGCTAATTCAGGCTGTGATGCGATCACTGCCACGTGCCTTCCGGCTTTTCCCGCTCCTGCTCTTCTCCGCCATCCACAAACATGTACTCGTCATCCCCTACTGGTAGCCCATCTCGGAAGACAATTTTGGTGCGCCCGAGGTACGCCGCCTTGTGGATGCGTGATTACGGTGAACACCACACACGCCACACGCTGCAGTGGGCAGTTGTTCAGCTGTCCGACGCATCAGCAAACCCTGATTTCTTGGGTAGCACTCTGGAGCACTACAGAGCACTACAGAGCACTACAGAGCAAAAACCCCTTACTATGGCACTACAGGCACTATGGGGCACTATGGGGCACTATGGGCCGCTCTGTAACACTCTGTAGCGCTCCATAGAGAGCCATAGTGCGAAAAAATCAGGATTTGCTGATGACAGCCGCTTACAAAATGAACGGTCTCCGCGAACTCATCTGAACTCATGCTGCTTACTTATATGAGTTCTTGCGCTCGGCGACAGAGGGCGACGGTACCGATTTTACTCGGGATGGTGAATAATCCTAGTCTCTTATAAACAGACGCTACAACGGAAAAACTCGTACCTCGTTTGTTGTAGTCTGTCAGTTAGCCGAGGTGATTGATTGGGGTTTGACCTTATCAAAAGTCGCGCCTCCCATTCTACACTGTATAGCGCGCCGTGCCCCAATTTGAGGCTCCAGATAGGCTCTATGGAACAATTCAATCAACTTCTCCAGCAAAATTGTGGCGAAAAGAGGGCGGGATGGCGATACCGAGGTTTGATCGCCCGGTGCTGACTAAACCTCGCAAAAACCTGCGTGCCGATTTATCTGTTACATGGAGGTAAGAAAGAAATCCGAGGAGGCAGATCTCTTGAGAAGGGCCTTATAAACGATTTGGCTTGATACGATTTCTTGTTGCGTCCACTGGGATTGAGCGAAACGCCAGAAGGAATCCAGAGGCCGGATGTTTACATAATACACCTGGACCCCAATGACAGGTGGCGCGGTAAACTACAGACTAGAATAATCCACCACAACCGGATGCAGACTTCCGATGACCGAGCCCGGGGATGCCCGAGGCTTCTCGGCCGTATAAAGATCGGGCAGCGTCGAGCAGCAGGTCAATAACTTCAAGTTCCACAGTATGGCTTCATCCAAAGACACTGCCATCGTCCTCATCGATCCTTACAACGACTTCCTGCATCCTGACGGCAAGGTGACGCCCCGCCTCGCGGACTCGCTCGCCAAGACCGACACTATCGCGAACATCAAGACTCTGCTTGCCTACGCGCGCGCGCAGAAGATTCCTGTTTACTATGGGCTGCACCAGCAGTTCCATGCCGGCCAGTACGACGACTGGCGGCACATGACAGCGTCGCAGACGGCGCTCCGCGACAGAAAGGTGTTCGAAGAAGGCAGCTGGGGAGCGCAAATCTACGAAGGGCTCGAGCCGGATTTCTACAATGGCGATGTAGTGGTTAGCAAACATTGGAACAGCAGGTACGCGTCTTGCGTCCGATGGGATCGTTGCACAGAAAGGCTCACACTTTTTTAGTTCGTTCGCCAATACAGACCTGGATTTCCAGCTTCAGCAACGCGAGATCAAGAAAGTTGTCTTTGCAGGGCTGGTGGCCAACACTTGCGTTGAGTCGACTGCAAGATACGCTTATGAGCTGTTCGTGTTTTGTTATCTTTGTGTTCATTCGCATCTGACTGCTTCGAAATTGTAGCCAGTACCACGTTACCATGCTGTGCGCACTCTTTCTCTCATATCCGTCTGCTATTAACCATCGTGGTAGAACTGACGCCACGGCCGGCTTCACGGATAAAGCTAAGGAAGCCGCTGCTACCCTCATTTGGCCCTTGTTCGCCAACGAGGTCACGACCGTTGAGGGGTGGATCGCAAAGAAAAAGCAGGAGGCGATTTAGGCAAACTGGTGGACTGAGTTGTATCTGTGTAAGTTTCGATCTACGTCGATTGTGGTTTCAGACTCAAGTGAATCCTTGTAAACCTCGTATATATACCCTCATTGAAGGTGCAAAAGGACCGACTCGCCTGTGGATATCGGGGAAGTCGCCTGTTCGATTTGGGTCCGATTCACGAGTTCTTTTGCCTTGGTTTGCCTGCCTTCCCAGTCTTAATGGGTTTTGATTCTCTTCGGGCCAAAAGCTGCGACTCCGACCCAAGTCATTTGCTTCCCAAATATCCAGGCCTGCACACCGTTGGAAAAGTGAACCAATTCTTTGAACACAGATTCGCGCTTGCCACCGATTCGGTATCGGAGGGTCTGTATCCCAGAAATTTATGCATTGACTTCACATTCAAAGGAGGTCGCCTGTTGGATTGAGGCCGGAGTCATGCGGCAATTGTGAATATCTTTTCTTTTGATCTGGGTGTGGGTTAATATTGATCTATACTGAAGCTAGCACCAGAGCTCTACGCTATCATCCATGAAATTCAGGTTGCCCATGGAACTAAGCCAAATGCCAAAGCAGTACAGACTCGGTGACGCCGGTTTGTATCCCGGACTTTATTTATATGCCTCTTCGACTAATGCCCGAGAGGATGGAATCATTCCTCGCGGCAGGGTCAGCGCGGTGGAGACGCGGCGGGGACATGGCGGTTCAAATTTTCAACACTGCCGTTCACATGTCGCAATGGCAATCTCTCCACAATTTAATGGTGGAGCGTGTACGCACGATAGAGGCGGGTAAGTGATGACACTGGAATCAGTGGGAGCAGCGGCGCTCACAATGAAGTTAGAAACAAAGTCGACGCGGCGGTGGTGCTTATTGTTTTTGGGACCAATCTCAAGATTGGTGCTGAGACATGCGCCACTGGGACGCCACCGCGGCGTTGACTCCAAGCGTCGCCCTCCAAACGTCCATCAGGAAAAAATTGCTTGGCTACGTTGCGCCTGGTAGCCGAAATACCTGTGGTAGCCCGGTAGACAAGTACCCCTTTTGGTAGCCCGTGGTAGCCACGTGCCAACGTCTGGTAGCCGCTGGTAGCCGGTACGGTTGGCTACGGTAGCCGCTGGTAGCGCTCAGTAGCTTGCACTTGAAGATACCGTAGCTGCTCATAGCGTACAGTAGTGCACAATAACCATTGGTAGACACAGTCGATCTCGCCCAAAGTAAGGAAAAAAATGTATGTATTCAATCTATCGAAGACACACAGTACAGTGCGTACATGAACTGAAACAACACAAGGGCCACACGCCAATGCAAGCGGGCATGCATGGCGTGCACCGACACATCGCCGTACAGAGACGAGGTGCTCGTGGGTAGGTGCGGAGGTGGGCAGATATCAAAACAAGTTAGCCAGTGTTCTACGCACACTAACGAGAACGACGCACCCATGTACACGATGCTCCCGCTCTAATAAGTCAGATCACGGTCAAGTTGAAGGGTGGTGGATTGCTTCATTGGGGCTTGCTTCATTGGGGCTTGCGTCATTGGGGCTTGCGATTTGAAGATGCGAAGCGACAGGCACTTGCTGCGAGTCGGAGTGGACGAAGGAGCTTGAGATTTGAGGGCATTGGAGGAGACGAGGGAAGAGTAGAGGAACCAGTGGCTTGAGAGTTTCAGTACACTTGAGGGCTTCAGTCGTGGTAAGTAGCTTGAGCGACATCGGAAGACAAAAGAGGGAAGAGTAAGGTTCAGAGCTTGACGGGCTTGAAGGGGGTGGGGAGATTGTTTGACGAAAGTTTGAGGCCAGCAGACGGTTTACAAGAGGGCGAAGGGAGGGCGAAGGAAGGGGGAGATGGGGGGAGAAGGCAAGGGACACGTCAGCCATGCCGTTGTGTGCTGTCAAACATCACGCCATCGTGCACGTGCCGTCGGACTTTAAATGACTTGTGTGTTTTTCTTCTGTGAATTTCTGGGTGGAACCGAAGGCACAATTGAACTGTTCTTTCCACTCAGATACCATCACACTGGGTATCGACGTTGTATTTTACCAAAGGAATACAAAACGACATCATTCTGTGGGCGCCGGCGAGTTGCTGGTTACCGAGCGCTACCAGTCCATACCCGGCGGCTATCAGCAGCTACGGATCTGGGATCTGCGGCTACTCGGCGCAACCAGCGCTACCAGAGCTACTGAGCACCGGCAGGCGGCTACCAGGGCTATCGGCGCTACATAATCTTGTGAGCAGCGACATAGCAAATTCTTTTTTCCTGATGTCGCCCTTCGCATTTAACACCCATGTTGCCTCCCAATACCGTGGGGGTCGGGCTCGGAAAGCACCGAATGACAGCTCTCCGTGGAGCAAGTACACCACACCATCCAGGGATCTGAAACATGGCGAAAAAAGATCTATTTTCATGCTCGCGGTAAATCCAACAAGGGAGGCGTCCTCGCGTTGGGACGTTTTCAGAGGTTTCAGAGGTCGGAATTCAACCAGTACGTCAACTGTCTGAGAATGCTGATCTTCCGCTCTGTTGACTGTTGATCCCTTCTTCGCCCATACCCGATCTGCAAGGAGATGCAGTGCCACGAAGGCGAAGTTGATTGCTGCCATTTCGAGACATTGTATTTTTAACGATTCAAAATTATCTGGCCATATAAAAAGCCCTGGCTACCCATCGGCACCAATACCCCACGATCCTTCAACCATGTCGCAAGTCGGAAAGCTGTGAGTGCACATTGTTTTATGCGTATTGTAGCTTGAACTCACATCGCTGTCAGGACGATTCCCCTGGTACGCCTGTTGGCTCCCCGAGTCGACTTTGCAGCTCAATAATCGTTTATCAGTTTATAGGCACAGTTATCAACTGGTCATTATCTGGGGTGCTCGCCGTACAAGTGTGTACGTATACGTTCCAGCGCCAAAATTGCTCTGGCTATAAAGCTGACATCGTCATGCGTAGACTTGTACTTCCTAGCGTTTCCCAAGGACCGAACGCTCACGAAAGTTCTCGTCGTCTTCGCATGCATCATCGAATTTTTGCAAACCCTGGCGGACAGTCACGACACTCTAGTGATCTTCGGAGCTGATTGGGGAAAAGAACAAAGTCTCGATAGGTCTCGTTGGGGGTGGTTCAGCGTTCCCATCCTCGGCTCAATAGGCGAGTGAGGTACCACTGTCTCTGCCCTATCCTTACAATTTTGTTCATCTATGAAGTTGCCTGCGTCGGCCAGGTTTTTTTTGCGGTGCGTCAGGCGCTTATTCCCAGTACCCTGTCATATACTAAGGCTGTTCTAGTGGAGGATCAAGATAATCGGCCAAACGCTGTACATCCCCGCTTTAATCACCACGGCAAGTTCCCCTGACTGCAGCCTACTGCCTTGACTGATAGGCAATATAGCTGTCAATCGTCCAACTCGGCGCCGGAATTTGGACCGGGGTGAACATCGTCAGCGCAGGCAAATTCTCCGTAATGCAGTTTGACCGAGTAAAAGCACCTGTAGTTCGTCCAGTCATGGGAAGTCCTGGGAACGCACTCCTCACATATCCCACTAGGTCTGGCTTGCAACGTCTGCCGCATCCGACCTGTTCATTGTCTTCGGGACTGTATTCTTCCTGATGAAGGCCCGACAAACAGTACTTGGCAAAACGACAACCAGCCTCGCAATCTCGCGCATTATCAAAGTGCGTACACTATGCTGGCGTGTGTTATAATTGGTTAAAGTTTGACCTTGCGCGCAGGTGAGTGCAGAGACCGGCCTAGTCTGTGCACTGTTCGCCGTTGCGGATTTATCCCTGTATGTTGCCTTTGACGGAAACAACTACCATCTGGGGATCTGCATCTGGCTGTCCAAACTATATTCGAATAGCATGCTGGTGGTGTGTATATTCATGGCTATCTTCAACTTACGGATGGCTCACGGTCGGTTTTTTCAGATATTAAATTCACGTGCGTACATTGGGCACGCAGCTCAGCAAGATTCCGTGCGCGTCCCAACGACGAAGATATCATTCCGGCGTCCGGGGGGGCCGCCTCCGGGTGCACAACTCCCCATGGACATCGAGGCTCAGTCCCTTAGTAGTCTCAGCTCGAGCCCGATCGATCTATCTGAGCAATTGCCATGAGCGAAGTCGAGCGTAAATCGCTTCATGGATTATACATAGATGAATGGACCAGCGCATCACCAAAAGCGGCGACCACATAAGGTACAGACGTGTTGAAGGCCGGAAGGCGTCACCGAGCTACAAATATTAATTGCTTCAGTACTATTACAGCCACATATAATATTGATATATCAATTTAAACTGCAGCATCTGGGGCCCTGGCGACGGAATGGGATTTCTTGGTGGTGACCTGTGTTTCACGGGATGTCTGTTTTTGTTTTTCTTGATTATGAATTATAGTTGCTTAAGTTTGACCTAAGTTTGAACAAAAAAAAAATGGCAAAATCGAAGGGCATTTATGACGGACCAAACGTTGCATAAATGCAACCATAAACAAAAATACTTTTAGGTCAAATATATATTTTTCCTGTTGCTCAGTTTTCTTCAGTAATGCATAGCTACATCCCTTACCTATGTGGTATGCTCCCCCCGAGCCAATTCCGGCTGTAGACAACCACAAAGGACCAGGAGAACTGCCGTCGGCACTTTCCGACTTGAACGTAAGCACCGAATCCGGCAATTACGTGAGATTATTCTCGGCAACTTGTTTGCTTCTTACAAACACAAACAAGCGTCCTCTTTCCTTCCCCCATCTCGCTTGCATCTCGCAGTGTTCCATACCACCGTTACTTTCCTGGCGCACACCATGCCCTCGCCGTTGGCCGCCATTGGTGCTATCACCCGCCACCAAACCACCCAAAAACCACCATTCGTGCCTTGCAGGGCTTGCACATTACTGTGTGCGCAGCGTAAGGAACAGGTGTCTGTGAGATTGAGGCTTGAGGTGCGTTGCCTCGCGCTTCTTATTCGAGGCCAAGGCAGCGGCACTTCGTAGTGACCGCTCCCATGCACCAACCCACCTCGCAGGACCGCGTCAGCCGGCGGCCGCCGCGCTAGTTGCAGCGGGCGAACGGCACATCCATGCCCGTGCAGCCTCGTGTGCGTGTTGGCCGCTGCTGGGTGTGTGTTTCCGGTACGCTATTCGCATGGCTTCTGTGCAGCTTGCTATTTGCACTGTTTCCTTATGGCGCCTGCACGACGCGTCCAATACGCTGTACCTGCTGTACTTGAAATCTACATTCATAATTATATCCCTTCAAAGTCTTACAGTGTCTGTGCGCCTCACGAGTCCGCTGACCGACAATACTGTGGCAGTCGGAGCACCGAGCTTTGGCCCACCAGTTGGCGGCAGCTTTCAACTCGCCCGTCCTCGTTTCCCAATGGGCCACCCTCAGGCTCAATATTTCTCGACTCGTATATACGACATCGATCTTTGCCCGGTGCGCTTCCGGGGTCCCTACGTACCACGCCTGGGACGCCGCGCATCCGCGGTGGCTCATCGTCCAGTTCAGTTAAAGCAAAAGACCCGTGTGTGGCGATACGAGAATAATTATCAGATTCGGTGCTTACGTTTGAGGCGGAAAGTGCCGACGGTCCTAAAACAGCTCTTTTGGTCCTTTGTGGCCGCCTACGACCGGAATTGGCTCGGGGGGAGTATAATACATAGCTAAGGAATGTTCCTATGCAATATGGAAGGAAACCGAGCAACGGGAAAAGAATATGTTCGACCCAAAAGTGTTTATGTTTACGGTTGCATTTATGCAACGTTTGGTCCGTCATAGGCATTTACTTCAAAGCTTCAATGTTATCTCAAACTTCACAGAGGAAAAATACGGGCCGGGGACGCGATGAATCTGTCCTTCACAAGTTCACGCTCCTTCATGCGATGTTGAAAGCGCGAATTCCCATGCCGTCACGCACGTGACGTGTCGGCTTCTCCCGTCCTCTGTTTCCTCCCTGTTTCCTCCACTGCCAGTCTCTGTCAGGTCTTTGTGTCTTCGGTTCTTACAAGCTCGTCGCGCCACAGTACGCTCTGCCTTGTCTCCCCATGCGACTCTTCTCGGGAAGAGATGCCGACCTGCCCCGGGCGAGGAGGGACCAGTCACGACGACTGGAGAATCATTCCTGGGGTTCTGCTGTCTGATATCAGGTCCCTTCAAGTCCGGTGCGGCATGCCACGTAAGGGCTCGTTGGATGCACGCTCTACGATCGTACACGAGGCAGACAGCACCGCGCACTGGCCGCACTTGTGCTCCTTACCTTCCTCGTGCAATTCTCACTGCAGTCGTCCCACTCACGATGATGTACAGACATTACCGTGGCAACTGAAACTGTCCCAGTTGGTTCCGTGGAAAGCCTTCTCCCGGATCCCTATGCAGTGCGAGCATGAGCAATACACGTGGATTCTATGAGGGATATATCGTATTTGTTCCTTTTTCCCGCTGTGCAATACCGTCCTCACTATATCGACGAAAAGATACTCAACCCCAACCTTATTGTACGCATTTTTTACTGCGCCGGAGACTTCACATGCAATCATTCCCGCCACTGAGTAAAATTCTACTCACAGAATGCACTTATACTTGTGCCTTCACCCACGCTTCTGCCGAGCGCCGCACCCCCACGCCTAGCGCCGCAAATCCACGCCTAGGCCTTAGGTGTCTCCTCCAAATGTTGCCAAGACTTGCTGCTACTCGGATCTATTGTCTCCAGAATAATCACTCTCCACTTCCACGCACCCGAGACCCCGACTTAAACCGTGCGCGAGGAAATTCTCAAAAGATTTGAACAGTAATTATCTCCACGCCACGTCTCGTTGATGAATATTGTAACCACTTCGGCGTCGATGTTCTTTGGCTTCGATTTTCGTTGTTTCGGAGTCTGTCAGGCTCTGGCGCTTTCCTGCGTTATCAATCTTTCAAACTTCTTGCCGCTCATTCGCCAAACCCTTACGACAAGACTATTCTGGGTGAGTGATTGATTTTGTTGCAGAGCCAAGTACCTGGATCACGCTCGTTAATAACTCTACCCCATGCCTGCCTTTTTGTGAATGGCAGCGGTACAGCACAGTGTCTGTGCCCACGTTTGAAGTGCTTGTCTCGACCGGGTGCTTCCTTCTCTATATCTGTGGTTAACCTGAACAGCATCGTTTGACATCCACTATTATAGTACCCTGGTTGTTCAACTACGAGGCTACTTATTCCCACCCTCCAGTTGTCCTGCACTTGTGGTCGTATTGTCTACATTCGTGTTTTCAGGTCTCTCCGCGTTAATTTTACTCACGCATTATCCAGAACGCACTGGAGTGTTACTGTCGCTTCTGAGGACGATACTCCACCACTAGTACTCAGGCTAAGAGCGACTATCCGGGGAAAGTTGTTAGGCTCCAGCGCGCCAAAGTGCAACGTGCAACGTGCATGTACGAGAGTTTGATCGGCGAGGTTGAAGATAGACGAACGTGAGAGGTTCAACAGCTACATGCCCATTCATATCCTCAAGTTTCGTCAAGGATCTTTGTTGCCGACCACGTTCAACAGCTTCGAGAACCTGCGTTTAACCCTCAAGACAATTAGCACTGATGTATGTCACCTACATTCATCTGGAACTAAGTATAATCGTCAAGTCTCGATCATCCAATCTGTCAAACCACCAAGTCGCCCCATTTTTCAAACGCCCAGAAGTCTTTTCCTTCATTGTATTGCTGTGAAGCTTCCTTGCAGCTGAACGAAAATAGCTGATGCGTGTCCCACAGCATTGGTTCATCTCTTCTTCGGTCACCCATAAATACGGGCGAGACAAATCCACCACCTCTATCTCCTCTTGCCATGAAAGTCATCCTGGTTGCATTCATCCTGGTTGCATTTCGCTCATACGCCATAGGTTGGTGTGCTCCTGCTGCGGAAGCTCTCCGTAGATCGCTTTCCACACTGTCCTCGAACATGCGTCCATGGCGGCTCTGGAAAGAGGATCCTGGTGTAGAAGGATGCGGGCTCTTCCGTCAGAATCCCGAGGTGATTCAGATTTCAAGTTGATGGTCGAGGATGATATTGGCTGACCTTGGTCGTAGGCGGCGTTGCATAGGCTAGGCAATGTTCTTCGAGTCTCAGTGATCCTCGTGCTGGCGCCACTGTATATGTTCTTCCCTCGGATCCCCACAGCCAACATCATGAACTATATCCGGTTTGGATGGTTGACCGAATTTTCCCTGGCTCCGGATCCCGTTCTTGTGAACCCACGTGGAGGCGGCGCTGCGGAATATGACGTTACTGGATTCAATCCGACTTGGATACTAGTGGTGGACATCAAGGACGGGCAGCGAAAACATTACCGCCAAACCAAATTCGAATACACCTCACATGCCGACTACACCGCGCTGAGCTATGACTTTAAAAGTGCCTTGCTGCTGCTGCCCGAAGAGGAACGGCCGGCCAAGGCTGCTCCCCCAAATCGAGAATATGAACTCCGGGACCGTCGGAAAGTAGCTGAACGGCTCTTGGATCTGTATTGCACAGCGGAGAGACGTGAAGGAACCCCAGATCGTACAGAATTTGTGTGGTTGGATGAGTTCTGCCTCCACGACCTCCTCCTCGACGAGGAAAATGATGGGACGGAAATCAGCCAGCAGCGCGCAGACGAAGTTGGACGGCTGCGGGATATATTCGGGAATGCATCGCAGGTCGCGGTTTTCTGCCACGAAGTGAACTGCGACCACACTGGCCTTGCGTGTCCCTGGGGGAAGCGGCTTTTCACCTTTGCAGAAATCCTGCATGCACAGCGAGTGCTCCAATTGACGAGAGTTCCCCAAGAAGCTTTGGTGAACGCGCAAGTAACTACCTACACAGGACACAGGTTCAGAGAAGCAATGCAGACGAATGCAGCAAGGGGAAAGAGATGGCATCTGTAAGTTCTGGGATATTAATTTGCGGCGCGGATGACTGACAGCTTCGCAGACATGCGGTTTACCAGCGTTCTGTGAATGCGGCGGCAGTCACATGGCAGGTCGCAATCCATGCGATGGTGGTGGAGGCAATTCGGCGTGACGAAGCCAGCAACTTCCACGACCACCAGTTCCTCGGGAAAGCGTTGAATGGTCTTCTTCCCCGGCGTGCGCGCCTTGCAGATCTCGGAAGCAGTGGCTGGAACGATCTGGCGTGGCTCCTCGAGTTGAACCAAGGTCTCTACAATGCGGCAAGTTTGGCCGCGGTATGCAGCCTTCCAGCGGACGAGTCTGTGTCTTGGTTGGGAAAACCAATTGATCCCGTTGCGGGGAGCGAGCGCCTTGAACCCGTCGTAACCGCTTTCCCCGTGTCCGGCTCTTTCGCCGTGCCACGGCATAAAGGGGAGAAGGTGCCGCCGGTGACGGAACCCAACCCGCCTTTGACCATCATGGGAAACAAGATGATAGGGCTGCGTCCACAGCCTCTTAAACGGGATCCTCATGGATTGTATAACAACGAGGAGATGCAAGGCCTCAGGATAACGGCATACACTGCTGTATGTGGCGCAATCCTCCGCAGCTATTATTTGCTTTACAACTTCGACCCCGTCGGTGCTCTGATGCTATACTGGTTCACCTCGTTGCTTTATTGCGGGCTTGAGCTGCTTGTGGGGACGATGTACCTGGATAGGACCGGATGGGTTTTCCTTGAGGATGCCCAGTGGCGTAGGGTGGGGAAAACCAAGGGGAAAACACTGAAGAATCAAGAAGAAAATCACTTGCGCACCCTGGCGGAAACACTAGGGAATCAAGACAATCAATTGCGCGCCCTCACTGAGTGGGGTTTGTCGGTTGCCCCTAGTTTCAAGAGCACTACTGATTATTATATCATAGGAGATCGTCAGCTAATCCCAAAATGGGAGGCGCCGCCAAACCGACACTCGTTCTCAGGAAAACTAATCGATCTGAGGAACAGGAGGTATGTTGAAGTGATCGTGGTGTCCCGGCCCAACTCGATGATTCCTTTGGCTATCCATGGGAGTGGTCTCACGTGTATGCTGGTGGACCGTGAAGATGGTGAAGGGACGGCACCAGCGTTCTTCGCAAAGAAGGTCGGCATGTGCAATCTTCCGACGTATGCCTACGCACAAACTAGAAGTGCTGGAACCGTTTGCATTACAAGCGACATCCCTCAGGTGATCCGTCTCAGCTCAGTCCCTAACTTCCGACTGACCGAGGGTCATTGAACGTAGTGAACCACTGCCGCAACTATGCGGATCCTAGGACTGACTATACCCCGTACTTATTTCGGCTTGGCCGTCGAGATTTTTCGTACCCGATGCCCCTCAGCAATGGTGCTGCTGAAAAGTGAGCGCGGTCGTGGGGTTTGGCACAAACGCTACTTTCAAAGTTTTTCTCTTGCAGCGCGCGCATCTACAGGGCGCGCGACTGGGTTACGATCGTATGCACGATTATTTAATTTATTCAATGCAGTTTGATTCAAGTTTGATTTTTCTGGCTTACTTATCGGCGAGAGCACGATCAATGGACGATGCGAAGCAAAGCAGTTGGCAGCCAGAAATGCACCAACGGTTTCAAATCATCCAAATACTCACAGATGTGGACGTCCGAGTTCAAGTTGCAATCAAGTTATGTTTCAAACTGTGTTTGAACGTTGAATTCCCACGCCGTCGCGCACGTGATGAGCCGGCTTCTTCCGACTCCCGTTTCCTCCAGATCTTGTCCTTGTCTCTTACTTCCATGCTCGTCGCCTCGTACGATCCCAGCAGAGCGCAATTGTGCATTGGATCCCCAGTCTTTGTGCAGCGGCGATGGGTATCACGAAAAACGCCACGAAAAACGCGTCGAGCGTCGCTGGAATCCGAATTCTTGCCACAGATGTCGCGGTACCTCGTGGCGGCAGATGGGTACTCATGAGCAATTTGGGTTTCTTTGCTTGAGAAGAATCACGGTCTGCTTGAGTGGATTTGCATCGACGAGTTGCCTCAAGCATCGATGAATTTTCTGGAGCAAAGGGGATCAAATTGGCGTTAACGGGATTGGAGAGGTACGTGGCCTCGAATACGCATGCACAGAGTTCTTGTAACATTGTTCCCAGCTCGAGACGGAACTCGGAAGACCCTATAATAGTAGAAGCACAAAAATAGGGTGGGTGCCCTTGCCCTTGATTATTTTTGACCCACACACGTCCATCCTCAGCCTCTTCCAGCAGGACCCCGGTTTATACCTTTGGAGGCCAGGTCCCAAAGTCGACCGATTCACCAATTTTTGTCCGGACAGGTTTTCACCCTGCGAGGGCGATTTTTGTCCGGACGGGAGCTAGCCGAGGTACCCCCAAAAGGCAGTTTCCGGTTCCCACGGGGTCTAAAATACGTAAAAATTTCTGATTTCTGGCACCCTCCACCTGCGATGCAGATTGTGTGAAATGCTGTTTGCTGCCTATTCTGGACTAGTCTCCCTAAGTCAGACCAAATATAATTTTTTTTTTTTTAGATTTTGGAGGGGGAAAAAAAACTCATATATGGTCTGATTTCAATGGCGCGTCCCAAACCGTAGGTCAGGATTCCCGATTAGGAAATGCCCGATTGGGAAACTCGTCCTGCGACACAGTGAGATTCTGAAGTGTTTTTTCTGTCCGGGTATGATGCTGTATATCTTTCTAAGACATATGGCTTTTAAAATTCCTCTTGGATAAAAAAACTGCGGGTACAGGGCGAGTTTTAGTTTGGCATCATGTGGCGGTGCACAGAACTCACACGACAAGGATTTCTGTTGCTGAAGGTGGGACGTACATAGAATTCAGAGGAAAAATACAGAGAGATAGCTTGACATATCATCTAGAGATGTAGCTATTTTTTAAGAAGTACAGCGATGTAGTGGCTACAGGGTGACGGCCGCGGCGGAAGGTCGACCTACGGTATTGACCCATCAATCAACTCTAGACTAATTCTGGACTAGGAAACGATGCTTTCAGGTCAAAACTTTGTAGTCCACTTGACCCAACCTCGACTTGCCCCTGAAATTTTGTCCGGACAGGACCTGGCCTCGCGGCGGTCAGACCCTGATTTTTGTCCGGTTTGGACCTAGGTTTGGAGGTCAAAAATCCAAAATTTTGTCCGGTACCGGACCTGGCCTCCAAAGGTATAAACCGGGGTCCTCTTCCAGCTCGCGCGCTACTGAATAGGATCCTCTGCATCTTAGGCAATTTGTTTGGCGTCCATATGCCGACTGTTCGACAGAGGTGAGAAGATTGGATTTGTATCAGACACATCATTGAAATTCAGGCCCAGGCGGTGTTTTCGGGAACTGGCGCCAAAGCAAAACGCCGATGGACGGAGCTTGCGAGGTGTGTTTTCTCTTCCTGGCAGAGCGACTTCCTCACTTGCGGACAAGGGACCGGGCAGCTTGGGCGGACGAAAATGGGGCGGGATCATCTGACGACGCGTATCACCAAACACCGACGACGTCGCTGAAACGGACGCAAACTCGCCAGCATACCGTCATCTCTCCACCCGGGGTCAGGTGGATGATTGCTTGATGCGCGCCAAAGGGATATAAGGCGGGCTCCGGACGCGAGCGACGAACGTTGAGAGCCTTTCGCGGATCCTCCTTCATGACCCCGAACAAAATGCTGCCCGCCATCGCAGCAGTCGCAGTCGCATGCCTCCTCCAAGGCGCCACCGCCGCCCAGTCGTCCAGCTCCGCTCACTCGTCTGGCGTCGCCCATTCGAGCGCCAGTAAAGCAAGCTCGCACAGCGCGAGTGCCAGCGCGAGTGCCAGCAAGGCAAGCAGCTCCCGGAGTGCGAGTCTTAGCGCTAGCGCCAGCGCCGGAACCAGCTCGCCCCCGCTCCAGTCGACTGTGTCTCAAGTGACAGTCGCGACAGCCGTAGCCACCCCGTCCGGCTCTGCCTCCGCCTTGCTGCCCTCGCAAGCCCCCCTGCCGCCCACCCAGGCGTGGTGCCCCTCGCAAATCTTCTGCGCCGGCCCCGTGCGTCCTCATGCTTCTCGGCTCCCCGCACGATTACTGACCTTGCTTTGCGTTACACTTGCAGCTGCTACAAACCCTGAACATCGCAGGCATGTTCGCGGACCCCAAAACTATCGTGGACAAGGTGCGTCCCTTCTCGCTTCCTCGCAACCCCACTAACACCACCGCCCTTTAGCCGACCGCCAAACCCCCCAAAACCGTGCTCGCCGACTTCGCCGCGCTCCCGGGCAACACAACCGACACCGAGGGCGACCTCGTGTCCTTCATCGACGCGGACTTTGCGGGCGAGGGGCAGGAGCTCATCGCCGTGCCGCTCCCGGGGTTCCAGGCCGCCCCACCGTTCTTGAAAAACGTGACGGACCCGCTGCTGCAGGCGTTCGCGGGGACGGTGCATGGGTTTTGGAACCAGCTCGTACGGGGGACGAATACGAGCACGTTGTGTGATGGGGTGAAGTGCGAGAGCTCGCTTGTGCCGTTGAATCATACGTTTGTGGTGCCGGGTGCGTGCTTCCCCTCCTCCCTATGTGATTACAAGTGCTGATGTGCGTTTTTTTTTTCGACAGGCGGCCGCTTCAGGGAGCAGTACTACTGGGACTCGTTCTGGATCGTCGAGGGCCTGCTGGAGAGCCAGCTGTTCTCCATCGCGAACGACACGCTGCAGAACTTTATGGACGAGATTGAGCGGTTTGGGTTTATCCCCAATGGCGGGCGGATTTATTGTATGTGTTCTCTCTGCACCCCGTTGTTTCCCTTCCATCCCTCCCCGTCCCCCCCTTTCTCCCCTTCCTGGTCTTCCATCTTTTCCTGCTGTCGTCTTCCCGCGGCTCTCGTCTTTTCCCTGTCTTTCCCCCCATCCTCCTGATCTCCCTCTCCTGCCTTTACACCTTTACACCTTCGCACTTTCACATATAGCTAAAGCCATCGCTCACACGACACACAGACCTCAACCGCTCGCAGCCCCCACTCTTCATTCAGATGCTGGCGCGTTACGTCGCCGCGAGCAACGACACCGCGATTTTGGGGCGCGCGCTGCCGCTTGCTGAGGTGGGTATTCAGCGTTTTTTGCATGATTTTTCCGGCGTTTTTTTTTTGGACTTTTGCGGGTGTGGGTGTGGATGCGTTTGGAGTTCCCCTTATCGCAGCTACCTCGATGGATTTTTGCGCCGGCGTCGCCCGCTTTCCTCCTTCGATGCATACGTCCCGTTTATACGTCCACTCGACTCCCCTCTTGCTCGCGCCTTCGCGACCCTTCCCCATTTCACTCGCTCCCTCTTTTGCTTGCCCGATACTCCCTCTTTCCCCACTTTCCCGCCGCGTTTCCGCCTCTCTCTTCCTTGCCCACCCTACAATTGCCCACGGTCGATTATTCCTCCCTCTTCCTACCCGCCTGCCGCGCCCTTGCGCATTACGTTCCCTTCTTTCTTACCCACGTCCGCGTTCCCCCCTCCTATTCGTATTCGTATTCCCTTGCATCCACTACGTCTAGACAATCACGTCCTCTCCTTACTCGTACAGTCACGTCCTCCTCCTACTCGCACATACATCAGTCCTTGCCTCTCCTTCCTTCCCCCACCCACGAGCCCACAGACACTTCCTCCTTCTTGATCCAGTGTCTCCCCTTCACGCGCCGCCTTGTCTTGCGGTGGCCCTTCCTTCTCCTCCCTCACTTTACGTACTCCTACCCCGTCGCTCCTTATTTTCCTTCCCTCCTCCTTCTCCGCCATCCGCGTGCTTGAATGCTGACGTCGCCTCCTTCTTTCCTTATAGCGCGAGCTCACCTGGTGGCAAACGCACCGCACCATCAACGTCACGAGCCCCTTCACGAACACGACGCATGCGCTCGCGCAGTATAGCGTTACGAATACGGCGCCGAGGCCGGAGTCGTATTTGCAGGGTGGGTATCTGCGTCTCCATACCGTCCCTTTTCGCGCTTCCTCCTCCATCCTGCTTCACAATCCCTATCCCCCTTCGTTCCTTCGTACACCTCCCCTCCTCCCACCTGCGATAACCGACGGTGCTTCCTCCTCGCCCTTTCCCTACTTCGTCCTCCCTTTCGCTCCCTTCCCTTCTTTTCGCGCGCACTCCCCCTCCGCCCCCACGTCTTCCACCCCATCGCTCCATCTTCTTGATATTATTTGCCCCCCTCCTGCTTATGGTCCATCTGCTTTCTCTCTACGCATCCTTCCCCTCCCTCCCTCCTTACCGGCTTCCTCCCTCCATCTCTTATTCGTACACTTCTTACCATCTGGATACTCGCCTGCCGCTCTTTCTCCGTCATCCCCTCCTTCCTACCATCTGCGCACCTACATCTTCCGCCCAATCGCCCAATCTTCTTCGTACTGCCTCTCCTTCTCCTGCTCTTTGCCTGGCGCCGCCCTGCTTATCCCCCACCGCTATACCCGCTTCTTTGTCTGCACCTCCCACCTTCCGCGCACTTTCGCACCTCCGCACTTCTGCTCTATCGCTCCCTCTTCCGTTATGCCATCCCCCCACCTTAGCTCTCCATACCATCCCCTCTCACTTACCCACTTTCTCCCGCCACCCACTCCACCCCCTCTCCACTACCTTACCCCCTTCTTTGCGTCTCGTCTTCGTACCTTCCGTCGGCGACGACCGCTTTCTCTCTGGACGCTTCTTTGTCCGCGTTCGCCTCCCCTTTCCTGCAGCCCCCTCCTCGATGTACCCGCTCCGCACCGTCTTCCCTTCCTTCCCGCTCCCCACTTCCTCCTTCTCCCCTTGACGCGCTCCCTTTCCTCCCCTTTCTTACTGCAGGCTGAGGACGTTTTCCTCTTTCCCTCCCTCCCTCTCCTCCTTCACGACTGTAACATTAACGCTACATCGCAGACTACACAACCGTGCACGACCCCACGCAGCCCGCACTCAACGACTCACAGGCCGCTGCGCTCTATGCCGAGCTCGCGAGCGGTGCAGAGGTACGTCGTCTCTTTCCCTCCGTTTCGAGGAATACTGATTCCCGTTTTGTCCTCGCGCAGACAGGATGGGACTACTCGTCCCGCTGGCTGACGAACTCGACGGGGGGCTTGCGCGCGCTGAACGTCAAGGGGATCGTGCCGGTGGATTTGAATAGCATTCTGTGTCAGTCCCTCTCCTTGCCCATCCTATCACCCGCATGGCTTATAATTACCGACTCCGGCTCCCGATAGACAAGAACCGCGTGCTCATGGCGCAGCTGTACGGCGCGGGCAACAAGACCGCCGCGGCGCGCCACACGGCGGCGGCGGCGGCTATAAAGACGGGCGTGCTGGATCTGTTTTGGGACGCGACCAAGGTGTGTGGTGGTTCTGCTGTGCGTCTTTGAAGGGGATCTGACGAGTTTTCTGCCTTCCTCCCTCCTCCCTTCGCTATTCTTCCCATGCTCGTTACATCGAATCTATAATCCGCCACTATCGCCGCCATACCCCCACCATCGCTGCTATAACCGCCTACTCGCACTGCAGCTCGCCTTCTATGACTTCGACCTCACCACGAAGACGCGCAACAGCGTCTTCAGCACGGCGACGTTCTACCCGTTCTGGAGCGGCATCATCCCCAAGGAGGTCGCCGCGAGCGCGGAGAACGCGTTCGGCGCCTTCGCGTCGCTGAATATGGTGCTTAACCGGTACAACGGGACGATGCCCGTTACGTTTATAGAGACGGGGCTGCAGTGGTGCGCCCCCTCCCTCTCGTGTATCGCGAGTTGCGCTGACGATTGTGTACACAGGGACGCACCAAACACGTGGCCGCCGCACCAGTACATCGCGCTGCAGGCCCTGCGCGCGCTCCCCGCGAATGTGACGAACGGCACCGCGCCCGTGCCCGCCGCCGGCGCGGGGTCGTTCTCGCTCATCCCCGCAGGCCAGCTCGGTGTCGACGAGACGGCGCTGCCGGTGCAGAACCTGGGTACGGGCGCGAACGCGTCGAGCTCGGGCGCGGCGGCGGATATCAGCGCACTCGGGGCGGGCGCGGGGGTGGTGAACGGGGGTAACGCGACGACGGGAGGATGGGCGGAGGCGATGGGGGTGCAGCTTGCGAATCGCTATGTGGCGAGTGTGCTGTGTAGCTGGTGAGTGCTTCTCGATGTCGTGTCGATTCCGCGGGCTGATGGATTTGGGTGTATAGGCACGCGACGGGCGGAGAGATCCCGAACCTGTTGCCGCGGCTGTCGGACGCGGAGCTGAATGTGACGCAGAGCGCGAATAATACGGGGAATGTGCGTCTTGCTCGCTGCTACCTTTACTGCAGTCCTGGTACTCACTGTGCTCCGCAGATGTTTGAGAAGTTTTCGATCTCTGACATTGACTCGGCAGGGCGTGGTGGGGAGTACACTGTCCAGGTTCGTCGTGCATCCTCTCGCAATGCTCCGTACTGTTACTGACTACTTTCTCTTAGGCCGGATTCGGATGGACGAACGGCGTGCTGCTGTGGGTCGCGAGCAACTACGGCGGCGCGCTCGTCGCGCCTCAGTGCCCCTCCCTGCTCGTCGCCGCGCCCCCCGCCAGCTCATCCAGTGCCAGCGGAAGCGCGACTGCCAGCGCTCCGGCATCGTCTACCACTACTGGTGCGGCGCTAGGTCTTAAAATGCCAAGCATCGCGGTCTTGGCTGCTGTTGTTGCGGTGGCTGCGCGGTGAGATGCCAGTGCATTTTACTGTAAAGACCAGGAGGCTCAGAGGCGAAGGGGCGGTATAAATTTAGTGTAAGCAGTGTTATACGATGCGTGTTACGTAGTAAGTGTAGGCTTTGTTAACAATGCGATATTTAATCTTTCATTTTTTCGAGGCACGACAGAGGTTACCGCGGCCCCCGAACTTGGATCTTGCCCCTTGGCGGTCGGGGTAAACGGAAGTATATCACTGCGCGTCGCGTGCATATGTTTTTTTTGACGGCATTCGGGAGATGATCAATCATCCCGATTGGCTGCATGCTCGCCTGTCAGCTTCCCTTCCTAAGGATCTTTGAAACCGTTTCCTTGTGATAATCAACCTTGCGTTTTCAGGCGTTTTCGAGACCTCTCGAGCCCAGCCGGGAAGCACGAAGGGCCGAGGTGTGGGGTACCCCAGGTTCCCCGCACTTCTCAATGCGGGGCAAGAACAATTTCGCTCAGCGTCTGCTTTTTATCAAGTATGCTGAAGCGGCGAAAAGTTACCTTGTGGAACGAGGACCCGTGATGTGGTCCACAAGACTGTCCGGCGTCCGTCGGACGAAATCGCTTAGGCAGGCGTCGTCAAATTCTATATTCGTGGGGAAGTACAAAGATTGGGCGTCCGCGGCAGAGAGGTTGTTAAGGCTGATCCATACACGCCCTGGTCGCCCACCGCATTTCAGACCTCGCTGGAATGTCGCCGCTCAATTTTGGACTTGTGTTCGCTGCCCTGCTGCTGCAGACGCGTGGTGCGGTCGGCGCGACGATCGAGGTGCGCGCGGCGGCTCCGACGATCAAACTCGACGCCGGGACGTTCACTGGCACCGCGAGCTCGTCGAACACGCAGAGCTTCCTGGGCATTCCCTTTGCGCAGCCGCCGTACGTCGCGTTTTGAATTGTTATCCCGTGTCCGACTCACAATCCCCAGGGTGGGCGACTTGCGATTCCGCCTGCCAGTGCCGGTAGCACCGTACAACGGCTCGCACACCGTGAACGCGTTCGGCCCCGCGTGCCCCCAGCAGGCGGTCAAGCTCCCCGTCCTCAGCGGCCTTCCGGAGGAGGTCATCGACTATGTCGCGAACTCCGCGTTCGGCGTGCTCTTTCCCTCGGCGGAGGATTGTCAGTCTCTCCGTCAACCATTCATTCTGTGCAAAAAACTAATTCTGTGTGACAGGTCTTACGGTAAACGTCATCAAGCCTACGAGCGCGACCGCGACATCGAAGCTCCCTGTCGTCGTGGTATGTTTATGCGCTGATTTCCAGTGACGGGACTCATGTGCATGCGTTGTTGCAGTGGATTTTCGGCGGCGGATTCGAGCTGGGCAGTCCGGCCATGTGAGTCCATAATTCATGTCGAAGCAGCTGTATCTAACTCCGCATGAAGGTATGACGGTGTTACCATCGTCCAGCGCTCCATCTCGATGGGAGAGCCTGTCATTTATGTTTCCCTGAACTACCGCCTCTCTGGTGCGCTGTCCCTTGTGTGCAAGTCTTCAAGTTGTTGACAGGATGCATATGTAGCGTTCGGGTTCTTGGCCAGCAAGGAAGTGCGCGCCGCGGGTGTTGGGAATCTCGGACTCCAAGATCGTACGTGTGATAAATTCTCTCTGTCATAAGCAATCGCTGAAGTGATACCTTTCATCCAGAGCGTCAGGCTTTCCGCTGGGTGCAGAAGTACATATCAGCATTCGGGGGCGATCCTACGAAGGTCACCATGTACGGCTCATTATTTCTACCTTTCCCTGCTTTTTTTTTCAACCCGTCTCTTCCAGTTGGGGCGAATCCGCCGGCGCCATCTCCGTTGGCCTGCACATGGTCGCGAACAACGGTGACAATGAGGGCCTCTTCCGCGCTGGATTTATGGAGTCCGGCTCGCCCATACCCGTGGGCCCGCTCGAGAACGGGCAGAAGTGTGCGTCAATTCACCGGTCCAAGTTGTGTTTGTATTGTGTTGACTGACGATTCTATAAAAAGACTACGACGCGATTGTGCAGCAAGTCGGATGCAACAGTGCCGCGGATACTCTGGCGTGCCTGCGCACCGTGCCCTACTCGACGCTCAAGGCCGCTCAGGACGCGTCGCCCTTTATCTTTGCGTACCAGGTATTTTTCATGCCCTTATCCTCAGTTCAACCTCTGTTGACGCGGTCGATTTTCAGAGCTTGATTCTAGCGTGGCTCCCGCGTGAGGACGGCGTGTTCCTTACGGATAAGCCACAGCAGCTGGTGCTTCAGGGCAAGGTTGCGGATGTGCCGTTCGTAACCGGTACGCAATTATTCTCTTTCGTTCCTTTGGAATACGGTTACTAAACTTTCCTGAAAGGTGACTGCGATGACGAAGGGACGCTCTTCTCGCTCGGGACCTTGAACATCACGTACGTCTCATTTCTCAGTGTGTCTATGGAGGACTGACGCATATTATTTCGGATGCAGGACGGACGCGGAGTTCATCCAATACCTGTCGAGCATCTGGCTGCCAGGGGTAGCGACGACCTCGGCGCTCGCAACGACGATGCAGACGCTGTACCCGAGCGACATCACCGCCGGCTCGCCGTTCGATACGAGCATTTTGGACGCGCTGACGCCGCAGTTCAAGCGGCTTGCGGCTTTCCAGGTGAATTTCGTTTATCTTGTGGGTTTTGTGCTTGTGCTGATTGTGGATAATGAATAGGGTGACGCGGTGTTCCAGGCTCCGCGCCGATTCTTCCAGCAGCAGCGCTCGGGGAAGCAGAAGCAGTGGGGGTACCGTGCGTTTTCTTCTTGCCGTCTTTTTTCTTGAGGGGATCTCATCATCTGTTCTGTAGTGAGCAAGCGCCTCAAGGGTGTTCCTTTCCTCGGCGCTGTAAGTTTTCCCCCCTTTTATTCTTCCCAGAAATTCAATACTTACTTTGCCTAGTTCCACTTCACCGACATCCTCAACGTGTACTTTGACGGCGAGCTGACAGACTACCTCATCAACTTCGCGACGAACCTCGACCCGAACGGACACACCGTGCCCAATTGGCCGGCGTATACGACGGCGACGCCGAACATGATGACTTTCTTGGACGGGCTGTTTCCGACGACAATCACGCAGGATACGTTCCGCGCGCAGGCCATTGCGTTTATGACGAACCTGACGCTGCAGTTCCCTATTTAACGCTCTCCAGCCAGTGAGAGATCCGTGTTAAGTTATCGCTTTCGGGGTGTTGTGTTGAGAAAAAGCTTGCAACTGTGTACCATTACGACAATATATCTATTTTGGTTGATTTGGGAGGTGTTGTAAGAGTTGAGCTGTTTGCAAGTTCTAAATCCTCCATCTAGAGTCGTCCACTGGCCTGCAAGGCCTCGATTTCCTCGGGCGGAACAGCCCTATTCTCTCGCTTCCATACTTTCTCCTCCTCAGTATCGATCTCCGGTGGCGCCATTCCATTCATGTTCCACAGGGCGCGCTGTGGTATTGGTCAATCGAATATTCGCGAACAAGAAATTTGGGGCCCACATCACAGTCTGTAACCTGAACTTCCCAGTCGAGCCCGCGAGCCTTGATGAACGGTGCAAGCGCAGCCTCGTATCGGTCCATGAAGACGCGTTTGTGCGCATCACTGCATGGGTAATAATTAAAATCAACCCCTGGCTGAGAATCAAGCAGCGAGCGCACTTATACTCCGAGAAATTGCGGGCAATGTGTTCCACCGAGATGCGCACCATGCGCTCCGTCGTTTTCCCACCGACGAAGAAGTCGGTGGGCTCCAGCTCGATGAAGAGCACTACGACGTAGAATTGGGGCAGGAAAGGATACACGTCGGTGATGGCTTTTGCCAGTGCCGCTTTGTCGGCGAGAGTGTAGAGGCCTTTGGGAACGAAGAGACGGTGGAGAGGCATGTCGAAGAGGTGTTTACTGGATGAGGCTGGCACCTGTTGAGCGTTTTATAGTGGTTCTGGTTCCCAGCAAATTGATTATAGCACCTCGGGCTTATGGCCGAGCCAAGCTGACTTGTTGGAATCGCAGGCCAGGGGCGGGAACGGTACAGTCATGCCCGAATCCTCGATCGTAGTACAATCTGTATATTCTGGGACAATCAACTTCCGGACGAAGGGGAAAAATGAGGTCTACTTTCTGATAAAATATCCCCTACCCGCTGGCAGGAAAGCTGCAATTGCGTCGCCCTGTAGCCTGGAGATATTTCCCTCTGCTTAAATGTCATAATTCTGCATAGATTGGATGGGTAAGGAGATATGAACACCGGGAATGCGCGTGGCAGTCTCGCAGTTGAACACACTGAGAATGTCATCCGCTGATCGAACACTGACAACAGCCCATTTAGAAGGCCGAAGCCTGCCCGACACGGCAACGCGGATCGCCTATATCTAACTGAAGCTCTGGGGTCTCATTTTCGCTGTTGATTCACGTCGACATCACTTATAACGGAAGTCAAACTGAATTGTATTTGCACATGTTTGGGCTGATTACGCGACGCGTTTGCTTGGGTCTGCTTGACTATTCCTTTCCTCCTGCTTCCATGATCATCAAATGATCATCGGAGATGGAATCATTCCATCTCCGCTGCTGGAACTTACACACAAAGGGCATTGAGGCCGCCGGCATTCAACCTTTCCAACCCATCGGCTTCTGCGGAACGTTGCCTATTCTCTTCGACCCGGAACTCCCTGGTTTTCAGCGCGTCCGAGAACCGGCGGCGACCTCAAAAATCGCATGACCCCCGCATGACCCTGGTTGCGCAATAAGACCCTGCGTCCAGGAGTTACGAAAGAACGTTGCCAAAAGCATGAAAGAAAAAGAGAAAAGTGTAGATTCTGGATTCACAGTTGGTTCCATTTACTCAGGTTACGGCGGCACAAAGGCGGCCAAGGTATTCTGCAGCACGGTAAGTACATCCCAAATTTCTGGTCGCCCGTGCCCGTCGTGGATTAACGCTTCCTCGGACCCGGGTCTCCTGACATCGGTAATGCGCGATCAATGCGCGCGATGGTACGCAGTTCAATTGTACGATCTTGTGCGGTCTCGGGGGCTTTTGCCCTATCGGAGTTTGCAACGGCAACGTTGAACCCGTACCGAGTGGCTTGTGATATCACTTCCATTGATTCGACTGGTTCGCGCAGACATTTCCTCCGCCATTGCTATTGTCGTCCACATGTTGAGAATTGCGGGGCCCCACCAACTCCCCACACTTCTTTATGCGGGGTAATTACGTGGGATCCTCAGTCTAGACTCAGTCAGGTACCTCCGCCGTACTACAACTCCGTAAGCACTTTGTATAATCGTTTTTTTTTATAAAAATGTCTCATCATTCATCTTCCAGGCGGCCGACGCGAAAACGCGGCGGCCAGGAAATTGCAACGGTGGTAAACATATCGCGTGATGCTGCTCGTGACCTCGTCAAACGTCGAATGGGAACCGTTCAGACTGTCAGCCAGGTCATACACATGCTAGCCGACACCATAAAACTACGATGGCCTTCTTCCTGTTGCAAGAGGGCACCTCCCGTATACCGACTGGATGACGTTGCTCAACGCCGGAGTTCTCGCTCTCTTGCTTCACTCGCAAGTGCGCGGTACGTTAGGCGCGGCGCTCGCTGCGCCGACGGTCACCCTCGATTCTGGGACGTTCACGGGCACCGTTGGTTCCACGAATACGCAGAGCTTCCTGGGCATTCCGTTTGCGCAACCTCCGTAAGCACGCGCATTTTCTTTAGCTCGTGGACGCGGATGAAGCATTCTCTCAGTGTTGGAGACCTCCGGTTCCGGCTCCCCGTTGCGATACCTGCCTACAATGGCACGCACAGCGCGACCGTGATGGGACCCGGGTGTCCGCAGCAGGCGGTCAAGCTGCCCATCCTCACCGGCGTGCCTGAAGAGGTAGTGGACGACGTGATCAACTCCATCTACGGGACAGTTTTTCCGTCCTCCGAGGATTGTGAGATTGAATTTATTCTCTAAATTTGATGCTCATGTCTGCTGAAGGCTTGACCATCAACGTCATCAAGCCAGCCACCGCTACGGCGACGTCGAAGTTGCCGGTGGTCGCGGTATGCTCGATCTTACCCTGAGTGTCACTCTGGCTCACGCGTTGGATAAGTGGATCTTTGGTGGTGGATTCGAGCTCGGGAGTCCGTCGATGTAAGTTGGTTTATGAAGGCCCATTTGTGTTGATGCTAATTCTTGAACCAGGTACGATGGAACGACCATTGTTGAGCGCTCTATTGCGCTGGGGGAGCCTGTGATTTATGTCTCGATGAACTATAGAGTTGCTGGTCAGTTTTATCAGCTAACACTGTTCAAAAAATAACTTTCGTTCGTAGCATTCGGATTCTTGGCCAGCAAGGAAGTTCGCGCAGCAGGTGTCGGAAATCTGGGCCTCCAAGATCGTGCGTTCTATTTCCCCCGTTGAAAGGCAGAAGTATTGAAATCTGGGTTCAGAACGTCAAGCGCTACGATGGATCCAGAAGTACATCACCTCTTTTGGCGGAGATACAACCAAAGTAACCATGTACGCCCCGCCATCTCTCCGTTTACCACTCATGTTGAGTATTGATGATCTCACCACACAGCTGGGGTGAATCCGCCGGCGCGATATCTGTCTCCCTGCAGATGCTCGCCAACGGAGGAAACACTGAAGGGCTCTTCCGGGCTGGGTTTATGCAATCTGGTTCGCCCATCCCTGTGGGCCCTATCGAGAACGGGCAGAAGTGTACGCTTTCGGCTCGCGTGGAGATACCATGCTAATCTCCGTTCTAGACTACGACCAGATTGTGTCTCAGACGGGATGCTCCAGTGCCAGCGATACGCTCGAGTGTTTGCGCACCGTGCCATTTGCGGACCTGAAGGCTGCACAGGACGCGACGCCATTCATTTTCTCATACCAGGTATGTTTATCTGTACCTTTTCCTCTCTTGGCACAAATGAGGTTGAATTTCTCCGACTAGTCACTCGTCCTGACCTGGCTTCCCCGTGCGGATGGAACGTTCCTAACGGATAATCCACAGCGCCTCGTCCAGCAAGGGAAGGTCGCCAATATCCCTTTCGTTACCGGTACGTACTCGTCTTGAATCACGCAACTAGTGTCCCAACTCACAAACTTACGCAGGGGACTGTGATGATGAAGGAACGCTCTTCTCGCTGTCGACGTTGAACATCACGTATGTCTTGTCTGCTTCCTTTTTTCCCCCGGTTAATTAACTGCTGGCTACCACAGTACGGATCCCGAGTTCCTCACGTACTTGAAGACCTACTGGCTCCCTGAAGCGAGCACCGCGCAGGGGAACACTCTCAACACGTTATACCCAAGCGACTTGACGGACGGCTCGCCATTTGATACTGGCCTGCTGAACAATATCACTCCGCAGTTCAAGCGGATTGCGGCTTTCCAGGTTTGTCTTTTACGATTACATCTGTTGAAACGACGTAATTGACGGGCGTTTCAGGGTGATGCGGTGTTCCAGGCCCCGCGGCGTTTCTTCCAGCAGAGTTTGTCGGGGAAACAGAACCAGTGGGCATTTTGTACGTGTTCAACCTCCCCATTCAAATCTGATGAAATCCAACCAACTCGAACAGTGAGCAAGCGCGAGAAGGCCGTCCCCCTCCTTGGTTCTGTAACTTTCCGCCTCTCCCGAACTTGCCAACATAAACCCAAATAATTTATCCACAGTTCCACGCCACCGACATTCTTAATGTCTACTTCGACGGCGAACTGACGGACTACCTCATTAACTTCGCCACGACGCTCAATCCGAACGGCAAGACCGTGCCGAACTGGCCAGCGTATACGACCGCGACGCCGAACATGATGACCTTCCTCGACGGGGTGATCCCGACGACGATCTCGCAGGACTCCTACCGCGCAGCGGGGATGGCGTTCCTCACGAATTTGACCCTCGAGTTCCCTGTGTAGGTTTATTGTTATATTTAGGTATTGGAACTTTGTGAATTGGTACTTATCACTGTACATACCGCTGTACAAACTTCCTGCCGTTTGACAAAATGAAAATGAACTTGTGTACTATCAATCGATCGTGGGCGTTACGCTGCTGCTGTCAACGATTCTACAAGCCGCCGATTCATCCCCTCTTTCACCCTTTGCACATGCCCTTTACAGCAATTCAAAGGCCCCAGTGATCAATAAATGGCTTAGGGTACAGTGATGCAAAGGTATGAATTGGTCAGATACGCGTTGGAGCTATTGGATAGTTGAATACCAGGGACCTTGCTCTCAAAAATAGCTTCACACTGCGCGGTCCAAGCTGATACAACTGTGATACACGTTGGTTCGCACTCTAGATGGTACACACTCTGTCGAAATAAACTGTACAAACGCCTAATAGGTAAAGTACATCCTGATGCCTGAATACGATGTGACCCGCACGCAAACTCCGCTCTAAAAATACAAATCAAAGATGAAACTAGATTTCCGACCCAGCGCATTCCGAGTAAACCCACCAACTCTGCGGCTTCCCACTGCCCTCGAACTCACATCACCGGCGTTTAAGCGAGCCGTAGCTGCCCGGTCTCGCCACTCCGCCGCCACACGACCGCCCCGCCCTCGACACCATACAGCAGCTTCAGTGTCGTCAAGTTCGGGTACACGCGCTCGATCTCCGCGCCGCACCGCTTGAAACAGTCGACACAGTCCGCCGCCTCCTCCAAGGGCGGGATCCACAGGTTGTACCGGTCACGCCCCTCCACACGCACGCGGAGCACACGCATGTTGGGTCGTGGCGTACGCTCGGCGCCGAGCAACGCGGTGAGTTGCGTGCTCGGCATGGGCGGGTCGTTGATGCTAAGCGTGCGCAGCGCAGGGAGCGCAGTGTGCACACTCTCAAGGAGGGTCTTGGGGATGTTCCCGTCGATGCGGAACGAGAGGAAGTCGACCGTCTCGGCACAGGGAAGCTGCTCGAGCGTGCGCAGGAGGCGGTGCGCCTTGGCGGGGAGGGCAAGCTCGACAATCTGCACGCGACCCGTGCCCGCGAAGAGCGATGCGTAGTTGCGCGGGCCGCGGTAGAATTTGAGGTTAGGGAGAAGGTCCGCGGGGAGGGCGGCGGGGACGCTTGTGCGCGGGGGCAGGCGGCCATCTGCGTCGGTTTGGAGCGTGATGCGCTCGAGTGCGGGCAGGCGGGAGAGCGCCGTCACCAATAAATCGGACGCGAGGGATGCAACGGGTATCTCTAAATGGAAGAGGCGCGTGAATGGCCGACCGCGGATGATGACAGGCAGAATTTGGGTCGAGGTGCTGGACAACCGCTGGAGATGGCGCGGGGAGAGGAATAATGAAAGGAGCGGCGGGAGGACGGCGTCGTGTGACATCAAATCGTGGTATTTGAACGTGACGTTGTACAGCGGGATCGCACGGAGGTCGGTGAAGTCTTGGAGGTCACTGAGACAGGACTCCAATGAAAGGGTTGTTAAAGAAAGACGATGCAGAATCGCCAGCCTTTTCGATGTCAGGCGGACTGAGCGGCATCCCAACCCGCTCAGGTTTGGCAGTTTGCGCAACCCTTCGAAGATGGCATCTATCAGGACGTCTGTGGGAAGGTCGTCATCCTCTGCCAACGGAGGATCGATCCAGGCCTCGCGCACTGCGGGTGCGATGTGGGGGGACAGGAAAAACTCCAATCGTTGGGTAGTACGCCGTCGATACTTGTTTGGTTGGAGGCCGCGCAGCGTCATGCTTCGTGGGTGTGTGTAAATTTTGGTGAATAGGAGAGGCTGCGCAAGATAGCGAAAAGACTGGCAAGTGAGGGACACAGCCTTTAGGTCCCAAGGGAGCCAGAGATAGGAGAATATTTGCTGCCATAGTTCCGAGGGGACCAAGTCCAGCTGAGACGCCGACACGCCACCACTCCTTGACCGTTTGAAGCCTTGTCTAGCCCGATCAACGACCTGGACAAGATGGTTCTTCATCTGGAGGGCGCGCGCACTGCGTAAGAAAGAGGGTGAAGGTCACTTCAGATGCCTTACCTTGCACTATATACCGTGCTTGACGTTGACGGAGAGGGACAAGAGGGAGAAAAGACAGGGATGGCAACACACGCTGTCAACGGGCAACCCTGATGGGGAAAAATCATCACATCCGTGTTACTTACTGATTCAGAAATGCCGCCAAGTACAGGCTTGACTTTGGAAAACATACAGTCTAAATTAAAGGGAATTCGCTTGTAGGGCAGTCAGAGAGCAATTAAATATAAAGGAGGCGCATAGAAAATTCAGCGTCAAATCTCAACATCTGATTGTCACCACCGAAGTTCGATAATATCTTCGTGGGCGTTTTTTTTTGCTCTTCCCGGCCTTGAGGCAAAGGATATCATGACGTGGATAATGAAGTCCGGATATTTGGGCCGGTAAAACGATCAGCTTCAAAAGATCATCCAGCCAATGTTGATCGCCGAATTGTTTCCTGAATTAACTTTCCTTAGATTCACTTTTACAAGTGGTTGTTCAAGAGCTTAAGCCTTCCCAACTTCCAACATGCTTGACCAACTCTGGACCCAGCGCGCAACAACGCAAAACGATACTACGAATACAATATCCCGGCCATCTCGGATCGCGGCGACTATATGCTAACTTACTTCCCGTCGACAGCTACGTTTCTCCGTCTTGGATACTATCATCACATCTCTCCTACTAAACGTAGTTTCAGACGGAGCGGACCCCGCAGTTGGGAGCTCCCGAACGTCAACGGGCGGCGCGATTCGATTCGATTCATCAGTGTGCCATGCGTGTCCTAATTTCAACCATTAGGCCAAAGGGAAGATTGAGCGGGAAAGATTGTTCCAGCCAGACCAGCTGAGTTGACGCGCCCGGAATATCATCGTCAGCGCTGACACTCGTGATCAGGATCTCTCTGTCAGTGTTGAGCTAAGATAAATAATCAACGGTGAAGGAACGGTGATACGAAGTACTTCTTCGGCCAACTCGGGCAGCGTTGGACATGGAAGTCTTCGCGCTCCAAATCCGCGGAGGGCAAGAGATATGTGGACTTGACTGTCGGCGCAAATTTATGCAACCATTGAACATGACCATGGTTCAAAAGAGATGAATAGACCAAAAAGTGAAGCACACACGGACGACTCAGACGCATTATTCCAGATTATTCTCGGGACGCATTCTGTGTTTCGGCAGGGTGGAGTCCAAAAAAAAAAAAAATGCATGCCCGGGTTGACGTTCGCATCGACTTGGGTGGGACACGCAAACTATTCGGGACACTTGCGACGTGAATTGACCGCGGGTACTTCCATCGCGAAAACTCGTGAATTTCTGAAGCAGAAGGTTTGACTGCGACCTGGACCGGAATATCTTGGAGATACTTATCGGTATCGAAACCAGCGCAGCAAGTGTCAGCCCAGAAGAAAGGCTAGCGAGTATACCAGTTTCAGTGCTTTCCACCGGACCAGATAACGCACAGCGAAGATTCCAAGTCGCAGAATCCGAGGAGGAAAGGGAGTTGCGGCTCATCGGACCGATGATTCCAATGATCCCCCATCAGTCGGAGTTTCAATACGTGGCTCCTTGCATTTAACCACCATCACGCCTGGCAAGCACTGAGACTGAGGCACGCACCTTTCTTTGAAAGCTGCTCCCGCTCATGCCATCCTCGATTTCATAGACCGGCCCAAGTTTCAAAGGGCTGTGAAGTGCAAAACTGGACTTACTGCGAGAGAATTAGCATCCTTTGCTGTGCTCGTCTGTGAGTATAAAAGTACTTGATTCACCCAACACGATACCATGAGTTATAGAACACAAGTATCGTTTCAGTGAAGCCGCGTCTGAGCGCATCTCCAAAAAGGCAGACATTGGACGGCGCGTGTCCGTTTGTTTTTGTACGGTATATTGGCTCATCCAGATCCCTTAGATTTACGCCTAGCCTATCATCCTAACTACCGTGCACATTGACGCCAGGATCTTGGAGATTTCAGCAATGTACGCTCCAGCGCATAAAACACTTTATCTATCTCTGACCCCTCGCAATTCCCAGGTCGCTTTGAAGCCGTATTGGCGCTCTCAAGTACAACATATACTCTCTTCAGGCTTGGACGCTCGTCGACCGCGAATCGCGATTTTCTCTGACTTGATCGAAAAAGCGCGGACCATCGTGGACCGCAGTTGCGCCGCTTCTACACCACGTGTCACGGAGACCTCAGCTTGCCAATCGATGTCAGGACAGTCCACAGCAATGGATGGCCTGCCTCAGGAGATGTGGCTCCGTATCTTTGGCCTGGTGGACAACACAAAGTCCCTCGGATGTGCCGTGCTCGTTTCTCGGAAATTCCACGTCCTGGGCATGGAGGCGCTGGTGCGTCACATCAACTGGCGATCCCCTCCCGTCGCAATAAGCCACTTGGAGTTCTGGGATCGCAATCCATCCAAGACACACCTGGTTCGTTCGGTGTCCTTGTCGCTGGGTGGCGGGTCGTCGGATGTAAATGGTGCCTAGCTGTAGCTTCCCCGGCCTTCTTTGAATACTGACGCGCTTCATCAGATGACTTTCCTCGCATATTTGGGTGCATACAGTCGTTTTCGAGGCTACAGCACATAAGGCTGGCGTGCGGAACGGTCCCCAGTGTCTTGTATGCGACCTTGCAGTATCTACCTAGCGTCACCGACCTTACCCTGCATTCGTGCGCTATCCCCCCTCCGCCCCCGTTTTTCCCATTCTCCTACCCCTCGGCGATTCCACCGACTCCCATTCAAGTGACCACCCTCAAGATATCGAAACTCCGCCCCTCTCACGTCGCCAACTTCATCCTCGACGCGGTGACGCTCCCCATCGCCCACGCCTTGCCCAATCTCCAGGCCTTCGACACAGACGCCATCGGCATTCAAATCCCGAGCGACGTCTCCGCACGGCTCTCCTCCCTGACCATCTCTCTCCACGGGGTCGCGGGGGACATACAGCCGCGGCTCGACGTCCTCCTACACCGCATGCCCGCGCTCCGACACCTTGACGTCTCCGTCGCGACGAACGGCCACCCCGTACACAGCGACGCCACCAACGCCGACCCGCACCCGTCCCCCCCGCTGCCCCAGCTGCTCACCCTCTCTGCGCCGTGGCCCGCCGCTGGGCACGTCCTCATCAACACCCACGCCCTCGCGCACCTCCGTGTGACGTCGCCCATCGCGAAGACCAACGACGCCCTCTGGCTGCTCGAGCGCGCGCGCGACAAGCCCGTGCGCACCGCCGCCCTGCGCCTCCACACCTGGGACGACGAGGTGCTCCTCGCCGCCGCGCGCTGCCTCCCCGCCTGCGAATCGCTCGAGATCGTCTACCAGGCCGGTGCGCCGTCCGAGGTCCTCCCTCCTTCCCCGCCCGACGCGGATGCTGACTCAGCTCTACAGGGCTTTCTCTTCGACCTCGGGATCCACCACCTCCCGCTCTTGCGCGCGCTACACACTCTGCGCCTCTTCGCGCTGCCGCCCGTCGTCGACACGACGCCGCAGCGCTTCGTGTGGGACGTCACCCCCGGCGCGGATGACGGGAGTCACGTGCCCCCTAGCGAGGAGTGGGACACCGACGACGTACTTCCGGGGGACGGCGAGGAGGCGGAAGCAGAGGCGACGGTGGCGCTGCGCGAGTGCGTGCACGCGTGGACGCGGTATAACCCTGCGCTGCAGCGGGTGCAGCTGGGCGCGCGGGAGGGGCGGACGTGGGTGCGCCGGCGGAGCCACCGGTGGGACGTCGCCGTCGAGGACGAGGGGCAGCGCGCGGAGGAGTGGGCGCGGGCGTGTGAGGGGGAGTGATGCGCTCCGAGTCTTAGGGCCGCTTGCGCTTGGTGGGGTGCGTGCTGGTGCGTGGAGGCTACGCAAGCGCGGTGGTGCGGGGGCAGAGTGATGCGTTCCCTGCCAGCACTTCACGCTGCTTGCTGCTTGCTGCTCGCCGTGCGCCGGCGCGTCGTGCGCGTCGGTGTCAGGGACCCACTTCAGCAGCCGCTCTCCGAGGCATTCGGTATACTCCGTACCTCACCGCGCCCGCCACCCGCTTCCTCATCTTCATACGAATGGGTAATGTGGACATCGACCTGATGGCGCCTATCGGCGTGCGATGGACGAGTTTTCACCTCGTCTCTGAGCGGCGCACAGGGAATTTTGACGCCCCGGCGCCCGGAGAGGACCGCCATTGTCATCTGGGAATACGGACCTTGGCTCGCGCAAACGGCAGGCTTCATCTCGCGTGGATTTGCGGTGTCATCTCCCTGGATACATTACGACCGGACTTGTAAAACTACATACAATATGACACTGTATATCTCGTGTATTTGTACGATGGAGGACCTGTACTTATTATACTGGACAATGCAATTGTGTACCACTAGGAGGCGGGGCTGAATAGCAGCCCCGTCAACGTCTCGCCAACCTTCCGACTCCGTCTGGACCTCACGTACCACCAGTGTTGCAAAAGAAGGGGTTAATAAGGGTGCGCGCGGATTTTAAGGCCTTAGGATCAAGATAAGGGTTAATAAGGGTACCCATTATAAGGGTATAATAAGGGTTATTTTCTAAACTAGACGACAGGCCGTAGATTCCCTGAAATCTACCCAGCGTAGTCATCCCCAGATCCTTCAAGCTCTCCATCGTCCGGTTCTTCACCACTGTGCTCAGCAGCGAGCAACTCCATATAGAGGCCCTCCTCCGAGACAGCCGCACGCGAGGGCCGAGGGATGGGATTTTTGAGGTCGCCGCCAAAGAGTTTGTCGAGTTGGATAGGAAGCCACGACGCACGACGATGGCCAGCCTGCGGGGTGTCGTCGGTGTCCGAGTCCGAGTCATCTGCATCCCGCATTTCACTCTGCCACGCTGCCACTTGCTTTCTCCACGCAGCGGGGCTGCTCACCAAAACCGATTCTCGGGTCGTCTCAGTGCCCTCGTTTTCAGCGTCACTGACATTAGCATCGGCATAGCGAGGAACTGCGAGGAGTGTCTTGATTTGAACCTCCGAGTGGTTTTTCCGCCCATCGCGTTTTTGACGTAAGCCCTCGTTGTATTGATCCTCGCGGATGCGTCGAGTGACCTTGGGTGTCATGTCAGAAGTGCCACGGAACTGCATATTGGAGCAATACCTTGCTTTGTTGCGTCATTTTTTCGAGTCCGAGTCGGGCCCGTTTTTTGTTCTTCTTGTTCAGGAAATCAGAAAACGAGCGCTCGAGGCCGGCTTGGTTAGCAACAAGATACAGTAACAAAAGAGCGAAATCTGCAAGCTCTACGATGTCTGCGTTCGTCCGACGAAACTCCCAAAAGGGAATGGGATTGTCGCCCTGGAAGGACAGTTAGTTTCCGGTTCGCAGAACACAACGTAACATGGATTACATTTACCACGATATATGCCTCCTTGCTGCGCGAATTGTCGACGTTCCAATCGGTGAAAGGGCCAGTGCCGCTGAGATATACCATGAATGTGGCCGTGACTTGACGGGCTTTCTGCTCAAGGACGGATTTTTTGCCCGCCTCCTGCTCCGGAGTGAGCGGCGTCGTGGAGGGGCGTGAGTTGACACGAATGTATAGCTGTAAATTATGAGAAGCAGAATCAGAAGCAGAGTGCGACGAGAAGATGCGCACCTTGCTGATTTCGGCAGCTAGAATGAATACGTCAATGTTCGCCTTGTTTCCAAAACGCGACAGCATCTCGAACGGGTTGAGAACCAGTGCGAGAATGAACACGGCTTGGTCCATCTCTTTCCACCGCTTCTCAAGCCGCTTGCACATACGTTTACCCATCGCAGGGTCGTACTCGTGGCCGAGGAAATGGCGGTAGAGGCCGGCGAAGGCAAGAAGAAATTGATCCGGGCGAACGTGGTCACTTTGGGCGATATTCGTGAGGTAACAGATGTGCTCCATGTCAACGATAACAGAGTCGAGACGATCCCACCAAGAGGGCAGTTCGACGGACTCGCAGTGCGCAACTGCATCCCGACGGAGTGCTGCCTTTTGGCGGGTGCGTGACTCCGCACCAACTTGTGCCTTGATGATGTCCTCACGATCGTTGAGAATAGCTTTGCGGATGGGTTCCTTTAGGCGACGGAACCGAATGGCAGCGACGAGGTGGGTCGTCCAGCGCGTGAGATTGGCGACGAGGTAAGCAAGAACTTTGCCATGCGGATCAAGGTTGCGCTGATGTGCGTCGAAGATGTCGCGAACCTTGTCGTGATTGTTGAGCCAGTGGACAAACTCAATGAGCTCCTCGAACAATTTTGCTGCCTCTTTGTTCTCCCTGAGATATTCGCCGAGGACAAGTTGGCCCTGGTGCGAACAGCATGCGAAGAGTAGAACCCAAGGACGAAGCACGCCCAGGTCGTTACGTCCTCGCTTACTACCACCGTCATTGTCGGTGAGAAAGCCGGCGACGTTGCAGCCAAGAACACGCTCCGCCTTGTCGATCATTTCACCGAATCGGATCGCAAGAGATGCGCCGTCCTTCTTCCAGTTATTGGTGCGCAAGGTATCGATAAGGAGCGACTAAAGAGTTTATTATCGGTAAACGCGGAGGGTTGCAAAAGCAATTTGACAGCGGACCTTGAATTTATGACTCAACATAACCCCGGCGACATTGTCCTTGGCCACGGTGCGTACCCCGTCAGTACTGGAGGATCAATAAGTTACAGGAAACCCACGCTAGTCACAATGACATACCTCATTAGTACATTTTCGCCTTTCACGATATTCGCGACTTCAGTGTCGACACGATCACTGGCCTGTTTCAGAAGTGGCCCGCCCAATGCCGCACGAGTTGGAATTACGTCGAGAGCACGGCCACGGAACATGATGAACAGCTTCAGTATTTCGGGATCCTCAACCCAATGCTCGGGAAGGTTTGCTGACTGTGTGGCGCGGAGAAACTGTTCATGGATTGCATCTTTCTGCGCCTCGCTAAACGGGATGTCCAGTCCACGGAAGACTTCGAGCTTGGACTGCGTAAATGACTGGTCGACTTTTTTGCGCTTTGCCCCTCGCTGGCCTGAGCCACCGGCCTCATCGTCCGCGGTGTTCCCGTCGACGTCGCTGGATCGGGTTCTTTCGAGCTTGCGCTTCTCAGCCAGCTTCTTTTCTGATCTCGTTGGTGCGGCCTTTGCAGCGAGCGCCTTCTCGGCAGGAGTGGCGTGGGGACATTTACGCAAGTGACCTGCCATCGCATTCTTTTCGCCGTTGCAGTCTAGATGGGCATCAACGGCATCTTCCAGAGCTACAGTTCCGTGAGTCCATGCACTGGGTGTGACAGCGGAGACGCACCCTTCTCGAACCAGGCTTCGTTTTTCATCAGGGATAAGTTCTCCAAGACATGGTACGGTACCACTGCCTACTCCCGGTTCGCAGGTGCTTCTCGGCCAAAGCAGCGGCGGGCTATCCCGTCTTCCATCCGCTCCCCGGCCTCTATATTCAGCCCTTACAAGCTCACCATTACGCGCCGGCAGCCGTCAGTTATACCTCCGTTCCTTCCTGCGATTCGTCGTCGGACTCTCCCACCGCAGCCTATTTCTCGGAAGTCTCCGTTGGAAGCCGAAAAATCCCCCCATAATCGGCATGCCGCGGCCAAGTCCCCACAGGATGACTGGCTCCGACTCGAAAACAGTGCCACGGAGGAGGAAACACTGAGAACAAATCTCTATGGACAGAGGCACCGAGCCTTCTACATTACAGCTGAACCTTGCACGCCGACGGCCAACTGCACCATAACCCTTATCCCGCAAGGCATCCGGTTAGCCTTCACTGGTCCGTTTATCCGCCGCCATGGGAGCGCGAAGCGGTGTTGTACCGTATAAGAACAATACAAAGCCTATAAATATTTCGTCTCTTCACTTTCTCAGTCTACACATGATGCATCCTGCCGCAGTCTTTCCGCGCAAGACGCGCCTCCTACAACGCTCGCGCGCCTGCAGCGAGTGCGCGAGCTCCTGTGGCCCCTGTGGCTGCCATAAGGCTTGACGAGAAAAATGCTGTTCGAACATGGCATGGGAGACAAACGACTAGTGCTATTTACTCGCGGAGCTTGATGTGCGAGACAAGTCACCACAGGCTGGGGCGTTTATGTATAAACCCCTCTCATTAGAGGTATAACTATTATGTATAAAGCCCTCCAATTAGAGGTGCCACTTTATATATATGGTAGAGGGACTCACGTGTGACACTGGCGACGCCGGGGCACAGTAGACGGCGAGCACGCAGCGAGCTCGCTGTGACCCACGACGTCGAGCCTTGTTGCAATTTCGGACAACTCATCAGCTGCTGACACATCATATCCCAATTGGGGAGACGACGACCAGAGGCCTCTCGTCATCGTCCATCACGATGAGCACGACTTCTTCCGTTTCTGGCTGCTGACACATCATGTCCCAATTGGGCCGACGGTGGCCAGAGGCTTCTCCTCATCGCGTCCCACGATGAGCACGATTTTTTCCCATTTCTTGATTTAAATGCACACAAAAATATGTGGAATTACACTAGTGGCATCGAACGTCTTGCAAACTAAGAGGATGTATGAGACCGTAAGGAAAGTCCGTTGCGGAGCTCTCAAGCAAGAGAATCTTCCACGAACGACGCGACAGTCTGCAAATCCGTCGCTTCCTCCGGGACGGCACCGTCGGCGTCTGCCACATCCTCATCGCGTACGCCGTCCGCCTGCACAACCTCCTCCCCCTCCTCCTCCGGTATCGTGTCCAGCATGTCCCGCCCCAGCTTGATGTAACGAGGAACGTCCTTCCAGCTCTCCACGAAGCGCGAGCGCAGCTCCGTCTGCATTCGCGATTGCCGGCGCGCGTACGCCGTGAAACCCTCCCGTAGGATCTCGTCCGCCACGACGTCCGGGCGCTGGTCGATCTGCTCCAGCCACCACAGGGACTTCCAAGCCAGGAACTCAAGCACCCGGCGCATCTCCTCCTCCACCAGATCCACCTCTTCCGTCCAACGCCAAGCCCTCGCTCGAGTCTTCGCCCATTCGATGCGCAAAGCCTCCGTCATCGCTGTCTCATCATCGCCCTCCTGCCCCTCGGACAGCTGGAGCCATATCCACGAGGCGGGCCGTACTTCATCGTTCCTCTTTTGCGCTTCGTGTGCCGCCTCCTCGGCGGTGGCTGTCTTCCTCCTCTTCTTGCGGCTCTTGTGGTCTGGATCGCTGAAGGTGGCGCGAGGTCTACCCCGCACATCATCCGGCGTCAGTATCCGCAGCTTCTTCTTCCACTCCGTCTCTCCTAGCTTGGGCCCGAGATGAACGAGTGCCTGGCGGGCGGCACGATACTGAGCCGCGGTTCTGCGGATGCGCTCGTCGATGTGCTTGATCGCAGTGTTGGCACGGGTGTTGGCGCCGACGCCGCGCGTGTTTGTGTCCTTGTACTTGTACTTCTGGGTCCGAACGAGGAGCAGCTGCCGCAGCGTCTCCAGCGCCTCGTGCGCCTGGCCCACGCGCAGCTCGAACTCGTATCGAGCATGGCTCTCTTTGACCTCCACGCCCGGCCTCGTCGCCAGCCTCGAAGGGAGCCAGAGCTTCACAGCGTGGACGGGCACTCCTGGCGTGGGCTGTACTCGCGCAGCTCGCTCCCGAGCCTGCTCCTCCTCCGCGCGCAGGGTCCCCACGATCGGCGTGAAAGACTCGCGGGTCTTGAGCCATTCGTGAAGCTTCCTTCCGAGCTTGTTGGAGCGCTCGGTCATCGCTGTCTTCTGGCGATCGGTTGCGTGCGTCTTCAGAGCCCCAGCATCGAACGCGAGCTCGCGCTGCTGCTCCTCCAAGTTGAGGCCCTGGTTGATCATCTCGCTCGCGTGGAGGTCGCCTCTGACATCGTCGAGCGCGTCCCCCGCCTTCGCCGTAGACGCCTCGGCGGCCAGTCGCCCCTGAATCGCGTGCACGCCCTCAGGCTTCTCGTTGATCTTGAAGGGGTTCGGGTTTTTGGAGTCCAACTCCCACAGCTCCATCTCCTTCGTCCAAGTCTCGACCACGAGCGCGGGGAGCCCATCTTCGGCCTCGAGCAGCTCGAGGCGATGCGTCGACATCTTCTCCACCGCCCGTTTCGCCTTCTCTAACAGCCAGTCTCCCATGCCGACGATCTTCTTGTGGTTCCAATCATTGAAATGGTCGTCAAGAGCGTCGCGGCGTGCCCCGGGTCCCATCTCCTTCGTGCTGCTCGCCAGCGGGTTGGCGTTTGCCCAGCCCCGCTCCGGCGCCTCGCCGTCGGTTTGGCCCACGAATGGCGTCAGGTTGAAGGAGTACAAGATGTTGCAGGCCTCGATGTGCGCCGGAAGGTGGAATTTAGGAATCAGCCACACGTAGCCGCGCTTGAGCCCCCGCTGCTTCAGCTTGGGACTGTATTGGGCGAGCCGTACCCAGATGTTCTTGTGCCACTGGCATACAATATCGTAGGAGACGAAGAGCTCCACGAGCTCATCGTAATTCTGGAGACTCGCCCATAACATGTAATCCATGTTAATATATCTACCATCCCACCATTAGCTCCCGTTCTCGTGTGGAAAAAAAACCTGAAACGTACCTCTCCCCCTTCTGTAAGTCGCCGACCCCGTTTGGCCGCTTCATGTTATGCCGGGCGCAGTCTACCGTCCCGATCCCAGACGACGCAGTGCCGTACGCCTCGCGGTCGGGCTCGTTGACAGCGTCATGCGCCACACACGTGCTCTTCTGCACCAGGGCTCAGCGGCAGGTCGAAGGAAGGAAAACCAGGCGTACCTCTTGTTCGAGGTCCCAGTGCTTGTTGACATGCGCCATATATTCGTTAACGTCGGAGAAGAACGCAACCCCGTTCCCCAGCGACGGATCGTCGGCCTCGCTCGAGACGTGTTTCCTCTTCATGCGGAAATTCGCGTCAATGGCGAGGAACAGCGCGTACAGGAAGCGCCGCTCCCGCGGAACCTTCTTCCACGACCCGTCCTTCGGCAGATTCTTGCCCGGCTGCGGGCATGCTGGGCAGAGCAGCGCACACGCTCCGGGTAGGGTTCCCTTGATCCCGTTTACAGAATGCCCGCACGCCGCCCGCTTGAACATCTGGAGGTTCCGCCACTCCCTCGTCATCCGACGGAATTCATTATATCGATTCTAATCCCCCCATGAGCCTCGATTCAAAAACGGAAGGTTAGACCACTCACCCGAGGCTGGAAAACACCGTTGTTATTCGTCTTGCGCGCGAGGCTGTTATAGAAATGGTGGGCAGAGCATTTGGCTTCCAGCGACATCATGTGGAATTGCCGCAAGACGCCGAATGTCGCTGCTGTTGCGGGGTTTGTGGACGTCGCCGGAAAGAGGCGCGCGCGCAGCAGCTGGATGTCATGGCTCTCCGCCAGCCCGCAGCTACAGAAGTCAAGCCCGACCTCGAAGATGCCGTTGGAGTCGACGACACAGAAATCGTCGCGCTTTTCTTTGTCGCCGTTGCCGCTTGTGCCCTCCGCCCCTTCCTCCGCCGCTACCTTTGCAGCCCTCGCCTTAGCCTCGGCCGCTTTCGCTCTCTTCGCGAGCGTTCCCGTGCACGTTCCGTTCCGCCCGTGCCCAAGCTGGATTCGAAGGCCCAACGACTTCATGGTCACCTCGACGAAGCACTCCCCGTCCCACATCTGGGTCCGCATGTCAGCCACCGTCGTCAAGACCATGGACCATGAGATGGTACGTACCTCTGGACAATGGAATGGATTATCCTTGTGCATAAGCACAATGCAAGGTTTACAAAACAAGGCGTCTGTGAAGCAGTCCTTGCAGCGATAGACGACCTCCACCAACGTCGCGACAGTGCAGTTGGCGCACCGCGTCTGATGACGATGGTCACCACGCCCTTCCAGACGGATGCTCTCGTCAAGATACGTATCGCGGTGAAACTTAGCCCACTGCATGAGAGGCCGGTCCTGTTTTTACCGTCACTTACTCAGTTGTCGCATATTCATGAGCACTCACCGAATCACGCAAGTCTCGCGGCTCCGAATCCACCGGGTGGCCCTCATCAAAGGCGAAGGAGTCTTCTTGCGCGTAGGGGAACGGCGTATCCAAGGGCGCGTCATTGGAACCCCAGTCAGAAATGGGCACCTCGGCGTCAGAGTAAAGCATGTCGCGCGCGGGTGGGTGTTTCTTAGTCGGAGACGCAGGCACTGCCAGCCTGGTGGTCGAGATATGTGTGTACCCAGTCGCATCCGTCCTCATCTCGCGATGAAAAAGCCCCTCCTGTCTGCTTCGAGGAATGGTCGTTTCGTCTTCACTGTCGGACTCGCTGTCGCTGTCCGAGGCCACGGTGGACTGCATACTGTAGGCCTTGCGTTTCGGCGGCATTGCTGGGAGTGGGAAATCCTGGCCGACGACGCGCTGCCACAGGCTGCTGAACCTTTATGTATAAAACCCCTCTTGTTAGAGGCCTGCATGGCGGCAGTGATCAAGATGAGATTGACAGTTGATCGTCATCAATCGCAATCCTCATTCTCACAACCTTTGCCCCTCTCTGGTCTGGCGTATCGTAGATTCGTAGGTAAGTACTTTGTACAAAAGTGAATGCCAGTTAGTCAAAACAAAAAAAAGCGCACACACAAAAGTAAACTATCGTTATCTTATCTTATCTTTGATTGTGACCGAGGCGCAGCAGTCACGTCACCCTACGCAGCACTGACTTCTTGTCTCTCTCCACCATGCCCCTCCAGAGCAAAATGAGTGACAGGGACATTATGCACGCGGCGGAGGTTGCAGACCGATGCCGTGAAGCGTTTGACACCCAGCATCCTCACTTCTTCATGAAACCCAAAGTCGACAAAACTCAACCGACCACCGGATGGGACCCGTGTGCCGCTCGAGTCTTTGCGCCGATGTCATGGAAGCGCAATGAACACAAGGATGATCCTGTTTGGACTTTGCAAGGCTGCAGGCGCGATGGTGTGTATGTCGATCGGTAAGTTCAATTTGAGTCTAATCCTCGTCGCTGGAACATGGAACACGGTTGCGTTTGGGATGCGCGTTGCATTTCCCTTTTATTTCTTGACATTTATTCCTCAGATTACTTAGTCCTACCATTTACTTATGTGAGGGCAATTTCAGCCAACAGAAAGATATTGCTATCATCGAATTCCCCCGCGTCTTGATTTACCAACATGCGAACTTGTCCGACGCCCTCTTCCATCATATCGCGCGCTGCCAAGCCTCGCATGCCGAGTGTTTGCAGTTGAACATTCTCAAATGTGAGATTCGCCGCGCCGAAACAGAACTCAATCTCGAACTGAAGTCGGAGGATGACAATTTTGACGAAGAAGACACCGTATATGTGGAAATGGAATCCCGCGCCTCCTCGTTCTTCACCATGCTCCGCGCAACTGACGGCGGATCCGACACCGAGTCGCCCGTGGAGTCCCCGTCGGACACCGACGAGCTTGAAATCAAACGCGAGACGCCCCAGTACCTGAAAGATATCAAGGAGGACGAGTGGGATCAGTTCATCGGCGGCATTTTGAACCTGAAGTGAAGGAGTCGCGGTGCGAAACATTTCTTAGCATTTCTTGGAAGAATAAATACGAGGCTGCAGAATGTATACTATTCAGTATCGCAATCACTAGTCCATGGTATACTGTCTGTCATTCCAACAAACCTCACTAGAGGATGATCCAAATAAAACCGGCCTCTAACACTTAAATAAATCTGGGTACACGGAAATCAATACTCAAATAGAAGAGGGATCGCGATGTGGCGTTGGCGGATCCGGACCGAGCATTAGTCATAGTGATTTGCGACCCTCTTTCTTGTTTCTCGCAGTCATGGTTCCTTATCGTTGGACCACCGCAGCGCAGCAAGACTTTCTGTTGGCACAGTTGGGCTTGTACGCAGCCGCGCGAGAGGATGGCTCATTGCACCGATTTTGGAACCAACTCGCCGAAGCGTGGTTTGAGCGTTGGCCGGTGGAAATCGAATTAACCCCCCACACCGAGGAGGACCACGCTCTGCTGGAACAGAAGGCACGCGAAACACTGCGGGTTAGTTGCCAAATCCAAGTTTCAAAGATTGAGGAAGTACTGAATGCTTTTGTATCAGCGCGTGAAAAACTCCATTCACAATTACGCCAGGAGGCAGGGCATCGCGTAGCGCTTAGCTTGGGTGGATGAAAGGCATGCGGAAAGTAATCAATGCGTGTAAAAACAAAAGCTAGAACATGGAGTACAACTTTAAACGAGACGATATTCCCCTAGTAGTAGTCGGCGTCGGGGTGCGCTTCGAATTCGGCGCGCGACGGGGCAGAGACGAGGCTGTCCATGGTACCTTTATTTGCGAAAAACGCGTCGGCGCGCCACCCCATTCCCATGTGTTCCACTTCATCGTCAAAAGTCGCGACTGTCGCGTGCTCGGGCTGATCTTCGGCTTCCGAACGACGAAGCATGTTTGCTTGTAAACAATGCTCGTGCGTGACTTGGCAGTAAACCCAATGGGCGAAGAGGGCGCCGGCTAAATCTTCGTGGGCGGTAACCTTGGTGTTGGGAAGCCGAGCCTCATCCCTCTGTTGGCTGGCCCACCGTTGAGAACAGAAATTCGAGCATGTGAAGATGGCGAGTTACCTATTGACGTAGATCCCGTCCCGCTCAGGTTTGGCACCTTTCAAGGTCCATACCATCTCATTCTCGTGCTCCTGTCGCTTCCACTCCACGGGTGCAAACACCCTCGCAGCACACGGGTACCAGTCGACGGTTCGTTTGGTCGGATCAAAGTTGGGTTTCAACAAGAAATTCGGGTGCTGAGTATGAAAACCGGCGTCAGGGACCGGGGGAGCTTCCATCCCGGCGATGAAGAAATGAGAGTGTCGGGCAAGCTGCTCCAAGGTGACTTGAGGCATGGAGGCAGAAGACGAGCTGCGAAGGTGACGTGACGATATCAGTCACCGAATTGATCCGCAGCACGCGCAGCACTTCAACGTTTCAACTCTCGTCTTCCTCCTCCCTCTTCTTCAACTCTGGTCTTCCTCCTCCATCTTCTCCTCTCTCCCTCATCCATGATGGAAGACGTCAAACGTTCAACACCGCAGTATCTAATCGCCGTGAAAGAAGGGGAGTGGGATGAGTTCGTTGCCGGCCTGGTTTCGAAGAAGTGAGTGCTGATATGTTGCAAAAAAAATATCCGCTATGCCGAACGTACTGCTATCATCTTGTTTCGAAGAAGTGAGTGTACATATGCTGCAAAAAATCATCCGCTACGCCGAACGTACCGCTATTGTTCGAAAGCTCAATGTACCGCTTGAATATCTACTGCATTGACTGAATGTATCAGATTCATAGAAAAATAAAGTGAACAATTTTTTTGCACCTCTTGTCTTCTCGTGCTTTGGCCCCTGCCCCAAATGTTGCAAAGGTATTATTTATGTATTCTGTTCGTGGAGAATCGAAGTTGCGCTCACAATCTTATCTATCGATCTCGGTGACCAAACCAGTGACGTCACCTCCCGCAGCAGGCGCAGCACTTCAACTTTTCTCGTCTTCCTCCTCCCTTTTCTCCTTCTTCCCTCGTCTCCTCCCTCCCTCATCCAGCATGGAAAACGTCCAGCTACCCGGCATCGTAATCCACCACCTGAAGTACAAATTTCCGCGAACGCTACTCACAATCGGGTGGGACCCGTGCCCCGTGAAGGTCATTGCACCCGCGTCGTGGAGCCGAGAGGTGAACGGTCAGCACGGTGCTTGCTGGGTTTTGAAAGGTTCCAAGCTGGACGGGATGTATGTCAACCGGTAAGTCGACATCGCTACATCGACTTTCGCAGATCTCGCAGATCTCTTCCATTTTTATTCGACTGGTAATTTAATTTTTACTCACCGGTGGGCCTCTTTCAGCCAACAGAGGAATGAGGCTCTTCTACCAGACACTGAAATTTACACACACGGGTCCGTGGAGGACGGGCTGTATGACCACTACGAACAATGCCTCAAAACCCACGTTAATTGCGTGACGCGTAACTCTCACGAGAGGGTCTGGATGCGCCCCCGCACCGAAACATCGGATTCGAACTACGGGCTCGAGCGCCCGATCTTTGAGTCCGAATCTGAGACCTCGTCTCCGCGCGCCGCGACATCTGATTTTGACTCCCAATCTGATGCGCCCGAGTCCCCGCGCTCCGCGACATCTGAATCTGAATCCCAATCTGACCTTGACTCCCCACGCCCCGCGACACCTAAATCTGAATCCGAATCTGAGCCCGACTCCCCGCGCGCCGCGAGGTCCGCGAGTTCTGATTGTGACTCCGAATCTGAGACCTCGTCTCCGCGCGCCGCGACATCTGATGTTGATGTTGACTCCCAATCTGATGCGCCCGAGTCCCCGCGCGCCGCGACATCCTCGACATCTGATTCTGACTCCTCGTCTGCGCCCCAGCCCCCGCACGCCGCGACGGCTGTAACATCCGCGACATCTGATTCCGAATCTGATTCCGAATCTGACACATCCCTGCGCGCCGCGACATCCGTGACATCCGCGACATCTGATTCTGATTCTGACTCCGAATCTGAGGCCCCGTCTGAGCCCCAGCCCCCGCGCGCCGCAACATCCCCGCGCGCCGCGACGTCCGTGTCATCCGCGACATCTGATTCTGACTCCGAACCTGAGGCCTCGCCTGAGCCCCAGCCCCCGCGCGCCGCGACACTCTCAGATTTTGAAGCCTCGCCTAACGAGCCCCTTTCCTCGCATCACATGGATTGGGACATGGAATCGCAGGCCGAATCGGGCCCCGAGGAGTGGGACATGGAATCGAAGGTCAAACGTTCAACACCGCAATATCTGATCGACGTGAAAGAAGGGGAGTGGGATGAATTCATCGCCGACCTTATTTCGAAGAAGTGAGTGGGACTTGCGATAAAGATTCTCTGAATATCCGATACGCTGAACGTACTGCTATTATCCGAACGCTCAATGTACTGCTATGTGAATATCTACTACGCTGACTGAATGTATTGCAATTATCCCAATTTGCAATTATCCGGCCTCTAAGACTTGAATAAATGCGGGTTTCAGGCTACAAATTACAGAACTGTCGTATGTACCGATGAGAACCCCGGACCTCATGCTGGTTGAGCAGCATTGTTCGCAAAGCCTGGTTGAGCAGGCTGGCGAGAACCCCGGACCTCATGCTGGTTGAGCAGCATTGTTCCCAAAGCCTGGTTGAGCAGGCGCGCCCTCCCTTTCATCCTACTTTACGCCTGCGCCACATCAGTCAGACATGTGTAAAAAATAATGATAATGGCTCGCTCACTTTTTCGTCGTACGCGTCTTGCCATTCTCGTCCGCCTTCCTCTTCATCCCCGTCGCTGCCTCTGCCATCTGTTTCTTCTGCTCCGCCTCGGACCGAATTTCCGCCAAAGTGCGCTTCTTCTGGGGTATGTAGGCCTTGCCCAGGTTGGTGGGAGCGCGTCTCTTCCGAGGGGTCAGAGGAGGCGGTACGGAAGGCACAGCGGGAGCCGCAGCGGGTCGTCCACCCAGGGCCGCGGGTTCCGCGCGCAACGCTTCGTGTCCAGGGGGCGGGGGAGGGAATACGTGCACGCCATGGTCGCGCGCCCGGGCGGCCCGTGCCTTGGCCGAATCCCGCTCCTTGGCGGCGTTTCTGATCTCCTGCGTCCGCGCAAGCGACACCGTTTCCACAGGGGTACCCAGCGGCAACGGTATGGTGCTCCCGTCATCGTCGTAAGTCTGCAGAAACTCACCCCCTGAGCCTTCCCCAACCGCCGCGCTTCCACCACTCCGACCAGTCCTCCCTCCTCGACCTCGAGCTGCGCCTCTGCTCGCTCCTCGCCCTCGAGTACTGGCGCCCCGCCCTCCCGCTCCTCGCCCGCCGCGCATTCCTCCTCGCCCCACCGCGGGAGGAGCATTGCACATCGGCCGCGACTGTGGAAAGTCGTCCGCAGTCAATGCTGACGCCGTCGTGGTCACGCCAGCGTCCCCTGAGCCAGACGCCTCGGGTGTGCGGCCTATGGCGAGGGCGCTCATTGGGCGAACCGTCGCTGGCGGCGTATGCACGGCGCGTAAAGGCGACGGCGTCGTGACTGTGGCTGATAAAAAAGGTCGTCCACCTGACGCGAGTCGTAACGGCGTCGACCCCACCGGTGCCTGCGGGGATGGCGAGGGAGCTGCTGGCGGTGAGGGTGGGGGTAGCGAGGCTGTCGAGCGTGCTGGCGGCGTCGTCAATGTTGTCGTCGATGTGTTCCTTGATGGTGTCGTGCTAGGCGACGCTGCCGCTGTAGAGTCTCGAACTGACGCCTGCGGGGACGGCACTGACGCTGTCGCTCTTGTGGGTGGCGGGCGCGGCGAAACCGTCAAGGGCGCTGACGACGTCGTCGACCCCGTCGCTGATGACGTAGGCTGCATCGAGGGTGTATCTGATGGAGGTGCTCCCGCCATACCAGGACGCGGGAAGCCTGCCGAAGACGTGGAAGGCCGGGGATCGAAGACGAAATCCGCCACATAGGTCGCCAGCCCCTGATTTGCCGAGGATTCTGAAGAAAGGGGGGTGACCTCGAAACGCTCAAGAGGATTGTCGCCATCGTCGTGCTGAGTCGATGTAGCCGTAGAATCGCTCTGCTGAGTCGGTGTAGTCGTAGCGAATGAGGATCCTCTGTACGTAGCTCTAGGGGTGGGCCTCGTAGCGGGTGTTGCCGCATGCACCGTTGGCGACGCCATCGCAGAGCTCTCGTGCTCTGACGTCGATGCCGCCGGCGCGCCGAGTCCGTCGACACCCTCCAAAGCGCGCGTCTCCCACATGAACTCCTGCGAGGATTCTTCTAAGGCACGCATGGTCTCGGGGTCGATATCGATGTTCAGATTCAAGTCTCCGAAGTCGGCAAACGGCTGCAGGGCAGAGTAATCCAGACCACCAGGGACATCAGTGAAAGAGGAGGCGGGTGGGGGAGAGGGTGGGGGAGAGGGTACGTCGTTGAAAGAGGAGACGGGGATATTGGTGAAAGCGGAGGAGGGTGGGGGAAAAGGGTCCGCCTCGTCCACAGCCGACTCCTTTGCTTTCGCCCTCCGCTTGCGGCGTCGCGGCTCTTGCCCCGCGGATGTCACAGGCTCGACAGGGTCGTGGTGGCTCTCCGCTGCGTCTGCGGGCTTCATAGCGCGCGCTCGCCGTGCATCGTGATCTACCAGCACCGTTTGAGCTCTAGCGTCCCCCAAAAATAAAGGGAAAAAAAGACGCACCAAAAACCTTCTTCCCAAACTGCTGAACCGGCGTAATGACGTGTTCGTGCCACCCAGGGAGGGCCTGGTCGATGGTGTGTCCGGCGGGCGTCACGCCATGGCAGTAGCTGAAAAGCAAGATGTGTCATCATCATAATAAGCGCCGCGGTCACGAGCAACGGACGAACCTCTGCGTCCCAATCTTACCGCCTTGGTTAGGAATTGGCCCCGTCAGCACTGTCGCCCCAACCCAACCCAACGCGTCCCCTACCACCCCATGGAAAGTCTTGAGCCACGGTCCTATCTTGTCCAATCCACTGTAGATCCCTTTCGTCAGCCACCATGATATGAGCGTCAAGAAAATCACTCTTACTTCTGGTATTCCTCTGGAGTTGACGCCTTCATTACCGCCGCTTTAGACGGGCGCTCTTGGCGAAGCCATTCCTCCTCCACCGACGCCTTCTCCTCGTCTGACGCCTTTGCAAATAGGCCTGCAGCGGTCTTTCGGCGCAGCTGCATCTGCGCCGTTCGCCCGACTTTGATCCGTGCTCTGCGCTCCTCGACAGTCTCTTGCGCTTTCGCCTTAGGCATCAACGAGTCAAAGTTACTCGCCTGGAGCGCTGCTTCCATGATGTCTGGGTGACGCTTTTGCCAGAGCTCGACCTTGTGGTTCTTGCGCGTCTGTCGTGATTGCGCAGAGCTCAGCAGCTTTTCCAAGGACTTCAAGTTTGATGCGCTGGATCCGGACGAGTTCAATGCTCTCTTTTCCTTCTGAGATCTGTTATTGAACCAGTTGTGGATGATCTAGCATCATCACAAGTCAGACAGACGTGCCTCCGGGACACGGTATGCTGTACTCACATTTTTCTCTGCCTCCTGAGCATCTCCGACGAGTTTCTGATGCTCTTGCGACAACCCAGAGTCCTCGATCAGGACCCCGTGCGTACTGATGACCTCAAGCCCCAAACGGTGCTCGACTGGCCACCTAATGAACCATTCTTTCACCACATCGACCCAGAAACGACCCAGATTAGGCTGTTTAGCTAGAAACTCGGGGAAGTGCGACTCCAGAAACTCGAGTTTGTCTTTGGGGAGCGGGCTTTGCCTTCCCCTAGGCATCGACGGCGAGGAAGGGCCGATACCGCAGCACGCGAGCAAAAATCAGGTGAGGAAGAGAGGAAACAAAGTCGCGACGACGCTGACCACGCGGAAGGGAGAGCCAGTAAGTCACAACTTTCACTACCAAATTGCCGAATAATAATATTCAGTTTCTCCACACAAACCTTGTACGAATTCCTTTCGGTCCTGAAGCCCCGAAAACGCTAAATGAGCGCGCATCTTTGCTCTTTTCCCCGTTGCAGTCGCCCAAAATAGCAAGCAGTTTCAGTTTTTGGTACCCAAAAGATTTCCCTCCAAATATCAGTCCGCAAACGGATACATGTATGGCTCAAATCAGGTTTCTTCCAGTTGGCCATGGTTTCCATCAGAATGTCCAAGCTTCTGCGCGTGACCCGCGTGCTCGTTTTAAAGAGGTCAGGACCTTCGCTAAACAATTACTTATCTTTTGACTCTACACCACCACCAGCAGTTATGACGACCACTACACCCTCTGCGTCCAAGCCCTCCACCTCCGTCCAAACTGAGCTGGAGGGGCTGGTCGCCCTCGTCGGCCGTCTCTCCGCTGTTACCTTGGAGGCCACACGCCTCGCCGTCGAGGTGCAAGGTATGTCTTCTCCCTCTGCCTTGCCGATCTCACTAATTTTCTTGAGCAGCCAAACTCCCCGTTCTCGTAGCCGCAGAAGTCGCTGCTGCCAGTGCTGCAGCAACCTCCGCTGCTGCCGTTGCCACAGCCGACGCCGCCGTCGACGCTGACCCCGTTTGGGTCCATGGCGAACCCAAGACACCCAGTGAACTGGAGGCGGCTTTTCCCGACGGATCGGGTGAGACGTGGTACGTCGTCATCCGTGGTCGTGAAACCGGGCATGTATCGCACTGCGTGAGTCTCTCTCTCCTCCCGCGACTTTCCCTGCGCTCACAACTCTCAGTGCCGAAGCCGACGCGTTGTGCAATGGCGTCCCTGGCCAGCTGAAGGAGAAGAAGAAGAGCCGCCGCGAGGCGCTTGCGTACTACCGCGATCGCTACAACACTCCAGGCCCCGACGGTGTGGACAAGTTGAACGAGGTGTAGAATTCCCGTAGTTTACACTTGCCAATAACTTGCCAATGGATTATTTCCCTCATAGTGCGAGATCACATTTTTCAGTCCTACTAGAGGTATCTTGTATAATTCACTTTCTTGAACAGGAACGCCTCAGAGTTTTCCGGCACCCGGTTGCCGTTTATACAAGACGCCTCTAAGGACTGTTTATACAAGAACCTCGGTTATTCTCGGGTATTTTTTGGCACAGGAATGCCTCAGAGCACCCGGTTGCCATTTATACAAGACGCCTCTAGAGACCGTTTATACAAGAACCTCTCGGTTATTCTCGGGTATTTTTTGGCACAGGAATGCCTCAGAGCACCCGGTTGCCATTTATACAAGACGCCTCTAGAGACCGTTTATACAAGAACCTCTCGGTTATTCTCGGGTATTTTTTCGCACAGGAACGCCTCAGAGCACCCGGTTGCCATTTATACAAGACGCCTCTAAAGACCGTTTATACAAAAATCTCTCGGTTATTCCCGGGATTTTTTCGCACAGCAACGCCTCAGAGCATCCGGTTGCCATTTATACAAGACACCTCTAAGAACCGTTTATACAAAATCTCTCGGTTATTTTTTTGCAAGAACACCTGCCCGGCGCCCGGTTGCCATTTATACAAGACGCCTCTGAGATTCTGAGATAACGTTCATCAGTTATTCATGACATCTGCAGTGTACTATTCGTCCCAGATTATAAAAAAATGCGTCTGAACATATCTAAACGGCGCAATCAATGTAATTGAATATCAGCGGCGACACCGTTCCATGTGCTCATCAAGATAATCGACGAAGCTTGGCATCGGCCACTGCGGCTCTGGACTAGGGGTCGGGCTGAGGGAGGGTGTCGGGCAACGGAGCTTCCTTGGGCGCCGCACCGCGGTGCTCGCAAAGGGCCATCCTGGAGGAGGCGGAGTATTGGGATGTGCCGGTCCCAATCGGCGCGGTCCGGATGCGCTAAGTACGAGCAATTAGATGGAAGATCCATCGGTGCGGAGTGACATGCCTGAGAGAACGTTGCGGAGATGCTGCTATCTCAGAAATAGTCCTAAAACCCTAAATGGTAGCCCCGTTCGTCCAGTTCCTGGTCCACGTACCGTGCACCCACTTCAGGCTCCCCGTCCGACCCCTCCTCTTCGGTGGGCTCGTCTTCGTCTTCCATAGTCTCAACATCCCTGTGTGCAATTCAATTAGACTGAAATAGCGATTTGTTGAATGTTCCGCGACGTACCATTTGGGGCTCTGTGGGTCATGCCTAAGGCAATGACAGTGTCGGCCAAAAAAAATGAAGAAGAAAGGAGAACGAACGTACCTGGAATTCTGAACTTCCTGGGGTTGGGTTAGCCACATCGTTGCCAATGTCTCGGAGGCCTCGATCTCAGCCTCGTTCAGGGCGCGAACAACGTTTACTGTAGAGCCAAGTTCTTCCTGTGGTTCCTCAGTGCTGTCGTCAGATTCGGATGCTTCACCACGCGCGGGTTGCTCGGTAGGGGCTTGAGCAACCCGAGCCTTTTTCGTCCGGGGTTTATCAGATCTGCGACGTTTTGCTTTTACCTCGGCCCTTGAATCAACGTTCAATGAGTGACGACGCCTTGTTTTGGATACGCTCACCTTTTCTGGGCCATCTGAACTCGTCGCTTCTCTCGTAGACGTTCAGCACTATAGGAACTTGAATTCCATAAGTTTGGCAGCTTGGATCCGCTTACTTTTTCTGGTAGTACGTTGCTGCAGCCTGTTTTTTCTTCTCTGCGGCAGTCGGGCTGTAATGTAAATATGTAAGAAGTTTCCAAGTTAAGAGGAACTCACTTTGAATGGGTTGGCAGGTCCGCTCTAATTAGTTGCTTGGATCGTGGCATGGGTGTTGTTGAAGGAAAGCAATGATCGGTGGCTGTACTGTGTACATGTTGCCCGTCCCGCACCAAGAAAACCTGTAACGCACCGCAAGTATACGCAGCTGTATCTTGTTGCGGAGCGGTCCTGGGAAGCAGAATGTTAAGACAGAACAACAATTTTGACCGTACCCGTCGCAGTACTCACCGCAAGTGGTGTTCCAGTTCGGTCGCTGTTAAACCCGTCCATCGAGAACTCCCCGGCCGTCTGGACCGGTCATCGAGTCTATAAGATGTATTTGGATGCGGAATGCGCTTGTTGAACAGATATTCAGATCAGAACAAGTATCTCCGGCATAAAGCTGACAGCACTCACCCCAACTGGTGTTCCAGTCTGAGTCGCGGCGAAAACCGTGCGTGAACCGTAGCCAAAGGACCCAGGCCTTCCTTTGAGATCGGCGCATGCATTCAGATGCGGGACAATGTTACTGACTCGATTCTGAAATCGGAATAGCAGCATTGAGCATGAGGGTTGAGACATCGACACAAAGTGGTGTTCCAGTCGAAGTTCCGGGGAAACCCGTCCATCAAGAATGTGAATGTCGAAGCCCTCAGGCTGTCGAGTTGGACCGACGTACTTCAATGGAAAATTCTCCTGCTTTCCCGGATATTGAACTCAGAGAAAGAACCTCACATACCCAATGCATGAAAAACTCAGCTCACAGGGTGTTGCAGTCAAAATCACCGAGAAAATCACCCGGCGAGCACACCAAAGTGCGAGGGCTGTTTTCCTCACATGTGGTGTTTGGATGCGGAAGGATGCTGTTAAGTAGATGTTGAAGTCAGAACAAGAATCTCGCGCGCAAACGTGAAGATACACACGCAAAGTGCTGTTCCAGTCCGAGTAACTACTGAAAGGTCGGAGTCACCGACTCGTACTCTCCAAGGTTGGCTCTGCGGGTTTCAATTCGGATTAGCATTCAAAAGAGAAACATACGTCCGCATGGCCTGCGTGGCGATATCGAGACCACAAACGCCGAAATGGTCTGTTCCGGACGCGAGATGTCACGGGGTCACACCCGTGACCGGGAATTGAACCGCGCAAAGAACCGCGCAGATGTACAGGATCGAGCTCTAATGTGACACGGTGGCTCACGATGAGCTACAAAGACTTTCTATAAGCGTTGACTTCGCCCTTCAGTATTCATCATTCATTCAAAATTGCTGTCCGCCGGCACGAACCAACATGTTCCCTATAGCTGTCCCTGCAGAGTGGATTCAAGGGACACATTACTATTACAAGAAATCCGGGGAACACTCTCTCTCAATTACAAAGTTCCGGTACAATTTGTGTTCTTTGTGGGATGAAATAGAAAGTACTGTACAAGGTGAAGAACAACTTCGGGGGCTTTATTGGGGGAATATGGATTTTCGAACCAGAAAGACGGCCACCGTTTGCAAGTTGAGCCTGCATAATCGGGTGTGGACGCGTACTGCCGAGTAGAATCGTGAGACCGGGTAATAATCTTGACCATAGAGGTCGCAGCATTCACCGCTAGTGGTGTTCCAGTCGCATGGCTGTACAAATCGGCCATCGAGAACTCCAAAGTACATGGTTGAGCTATGACAGCACATTCGAGTGCGGAAGGGTTCTGTTAAGCGGATATTTCAATTAGAACCAACATTTGGCGCGGAGAGTTCGAGAGACGGACGCAAAGTGTTGTTCCAGTACAACTCACGTGCTGTTCCAGTCTAACGAGAACTGGGAAGTATGTACACCGGTGGTCGAGCTTTGAATACATATTCGAGTGCGGAAGGGTTCTGTTAAGCCAATATTCTAGTCAGAACCAACGTTTTGGGCGGAGAGTTCGAGAGACGGACGCAAAGTGCTGTTCCAGTCTAACTCACGACAAACCGCCCGTTGAGAACTCCAAAGTACATGTAGGACGGTGGTCGAGTTTTGGAAGCATATTCTAGTGCGGAAGGGTTCTGTTAAGCGGATATTTAATTAGAACCAACATTTGGCGCGGAGAGCTTGAGAGACGGACGCAAAGTGGTGTTCCAGTACAACTCACGTGCTGTTCCAGTCCAACGAGAACTCCGAAGTATGTAGACCGGTGGTTGAGTTTTGAAAACATATTCGAGTGCGGACGTGCTCTGTTAAGCCGATGTTGCAATTAGGACCAACGTTCAGCGCGGAGAGTTCGAGGGACGGACGCCAAGTGCTGTTCCAGTCGAACACGACAATCCGCCCGTCGAGAACTCCGAAGTATGTAGACCGGTGATCGAGTTCTGAAAACGTAGTTGAGTGCGGAAGTGCTCTGTGAAGCCGATATTTCAGTTAGGACTAACGTTTTGCACGGAGAGTTCGAGGGACGGACACCAAGTGCTGTTCCAGTCAAACTCGCCACCAGAAGGCCAAACTCACCGACTTGTACTTCGCAAGTTTGGATGGTGGGGGTTTGCATTTGGATTGGCATTCAGAAGAAGATTGTAAGTCGACACGGCTTGCGTGGTGATACGGGACCCGCAAACACCGAAATGTTCTGTTCCAGGGATGGAATGTCACAATGTCACACGTGTCAAACGCGCCGGTGTAACTCCCTCGCTTAACTCTTTCTCCCTCTCACCACATTCACAGTGGCGCCATTCGCAGGTAAGTCACTTCCTATCTCCCAAGGTCGTCGCTGCTGAGTGTCATTGCGTGCCGGGACTGACCAGAGGCCCTACACCGGTGATTGCCAGCGTACGCGACGATCTTTCCCTCATTTTGCTGCCACCGTGTCTTTCGATTGCTCATAAGTCTCGTTCCTTTAAGTTCAACGCCTTGCCTCCCTCCATGGCATATACGACGCGTTCGACGCGTAGCGGACGCGATTTCTCCCCGTACGACCTCCAAATCACGGCAACATTGCCACCTTACGCGTCCTTCGAGCACTATCCGACCGAAGTCTCCCTGGATGAAGCTATGGACGCCGCCATGTCCGCCGCCTCTGCGCGCGACGATGAGCTAGACGGGCTGGGATCGGACGACGAGTGGGAGGCGGACTCTGATAGTGAGGAGGTTGAGCCTACCGAGTGGCACGATCGAGAAGGCGGAGGCGGAGGCGGAGTCGGGGACGATGGTCTCGAGGCCGGACCCTCCGCACATCCACCTTCTCCTCAGCCCTCTTCCCCTCTTCAACACCCTGAATCGTCCTCCTCCTCTCGTGCCGACTATGTTAAGCGACACCAAGCCGCAGGTAACCATGCGCGCCGCCTGAAGAAGCGCCAAAAGCGCGCAGCGGCAGCGAGTCCCTACGATCGGGTTCCGCTGGAGAAAAACTCACAAGCTCATCGTGTTTTACCCGCACAAAAAACCAATGTCGATGCTGCCACCCTGAAAACCGCGGGCCCGGGTTCGTGGGTTGGACCCCGTACTTACGCTACCAACCAAGGAAGAAAGAACCGGCGGCGTGGCCGACGCCCGATAGTTATTCGCCGGCTGCAGGAGTTGCGCGAGCTTTTAGCGCAGGGATACCGCTATGTACGCTGGGACGGCGAGTGAGTGCCAACATCTCAGGGCTATTCCTCTCACTGAATTGGCCTGGTAGACATCCACTGTTTGTTCTGGATGCCCAAGGTCGCATTGTGGCGATTTTCGTCGGCAAGCCGGAGGATCCTGAATGGCCAAGGGTAGTAAAGGACATGGCTGATACTTTTGAGAAGGCCAGGCACGATGCGTTGCAGGCTTCGGCCTTCTCGGACGAAGATTCCCTCCATCGCCGGGGTAATTACTTTCAATTCACGGAGGGTGTGTCTCTCGGAAGTGGACAACGAGTAAGCTGTCTACTTCTCAGTCCACATCCTTGCTAACAACATAGCAGCGCCCCGGTATGTTGGTGGTGAAGAAGAGCGTTCGGCCGATCCTGCAGCGAATTCGTCAGAGAAAAAGTATTCAGCGGGTCTGCGGGTTTCAATCTAGTATGTGCGACCCCTTTTTACACGATCGTTCGTCACTGAACTGTTCAAGGTGCATTGATCAATTTTGCGCCGAAGATGGCCAAAGAATACATTACGGATCTGAAGGCTCTTTTTGAACATCACCCCGAGCTTCGCCATAATTACCGAAATTCCATCTTTCCCGCAACCACGTACAATCTTGGACCCGCCACAGCTACGTTCAACCATCTCGACGGCCACAATCGACCTGATGGGCTCTGTGCGATTACTTCGGCCGGAGAATATAATCACAAGACGAGCGCTCACCTAATCCTCAAACAGTTGCGCCTCGTCGTGGAATTTCCTTCTGGATCCACTTCTCTCATACCATCGGCGACCGTGGAGCATGGCAACACGCCATTAAGCCCGGGCGAAACGCGCTATAGCATAACCCAGTACGCCGCCGGCGCGCTGTTCCGCTGGGTGCGGTATGGGTTCAAAACCGGTAAACAACTTCTTCGGGAGAAAGGGGGGGCGGCTCTGAAGGCCATGTATGATGGAGCGCCTGGGGATCGTGCCCGCCGGGGTTTGGGCCTTTTCTCCAAACCGGAGGAGTTGGCTAACGATCGGGTCAATGCGTTTTTTTAGATCATGTGTTTGTTCCATCCAAATAATACATTAAGTCCTCTAAACTTCTTGACCATGAGCTACGACATGAGCAACCCGGAGGAGCGTGCCATGGCGAACGCTCGACGCGACGCCGGGATCGGGCCTACCTTGGGACCTCAGCAGGAAAGCAGAAAGCGACGGCGGGCTCGAGCGGGTAAGCGTACCCACCTTATTCCTTTTCAGACAGCTAACGGGTTACCCTCAGAGGAGATCTATCAGCAGCGGAGTGGTCTGGTGCACACCGATGAGGCAGAACGGCGCAAACGGGTCGGTGAGTAGGAGCTATGTTGATGGCGCCAAGTCCCTCTCATCCTGCGTACAGCGTATTTGGAGCACTTGCGTTACGGTCCCCGCGCCCCGAGACTATCTCCCATGTCTGGCTTGGTCAACCTTGCTGATATCCGACGCGCTGACCTTGCAGTAAAATCAACGCCTTCCAAGGACAAGCCCGCAGCCACGGTCATCAAATCGACCACTCAAAAGCGCGTGCGGTACGACTACGACGACCCCGAATGCGGCTTTGTTCGAGAGACGGATGCGGTTGTTCCCGTCTTCTATCGAGAGCCTGATTGGTCCGAGGCCTCCGACGACGACGAGTATGATCCCGCTGGCGGCCTTCCGTACATGCCTCGATGGAATATCAGCACGCGTCGCGCAAACGCCATGATCGTCGTCGCCGCACGGGAAGCCGCAAAAGAGGCCCAGGTGGAAGTGGAGAGAAAACGGGCCGCAGGGCAGCGGCGCGAGGCTAAGCGCGTGTTGGTTCAGGTGCTTGCGCAGATTCGGGAGGTCGGCGCTGAGAGTAGGTTTGTCGAGGCAGCAGGGCCGCGGCGCGAGGCTAAGCGCATGATGGTCCAAGTGCTTGCGCAAATTCGGGAGGTCGGCGCTCAGAGGAGGCTTGTCGAGAAGGCGGAGATCGGGCCAGCGCCGCACGGCTTTCAGTACGTCCAAACCGGGTACAAACTTGTTCTTTTTGCTAGCGGCTAGAATTCAAACTGACCAAGTTCCTCCTTCCAGGGACGATGTATTCCTTGCGCTTGTCGGTGGGGAGGGATCTCTGATACATGTCGGTACCACTCAGTCCGTGATCGTCCGTACAATTTGAAGCTCCATGATGGCATCTTTGATTATATATAAGACTAGAGGAGAGGAAACATATATAAGACTAGAGCAGAGATGTTGGACACACGCGCCTGTCTCATCTCACTTCCAAAGATTTTCCAAAGCTACAAATTTCCGAATCTAAACATGTGCCGTGCTCCCCACGAGTGAGTTTGGCGTTCCGCGTCTGACAATCCACGGCTAATGAGCACAGGATTCACTTTCACTGCCTCACCGATGGCGAAGCGCCCGAGCGCGGCTGGGCGTACCTCGGACCGCTTGCTAACAATGCGCGCGAAATGGGACCAGGGGTGCGACGTGATGTGCTCGAGGATTCAAACTGGGACTGGGGCGCGCGCGGTGGAAATCGAGCTGAACGCCGCCGGCGCATTCTTGAGGAGAGGAAAGTTCAGCGTCGGGCGTTGAAATCCGGCAAATAAGGGATTATATGTACCGTGATTGCCGAAAGAAACCAAGTTGGCTTTGGATATAATGTACATTCGGTCGATGGTGTTAGAAGAGCATCGACAGTAAAGGCGCCCGGCCCGAATTACTTTTCCACGCCCTTCACTTTCTGACCACTTCGAAAGTTGCAAATGTCGACTGAGGTCCACGGTGACACGGTCCGAGTCATTCTGGAATCAATTGACCATTGCGAGTTGCCGGAGGATGCCACTCTTCACTCCCAGTCTCTCACTGTCCTTGACCTGTCGTTCGATGGATTGATATTCATGTCGGAACTTCTCCATGCCATACACGCACCCAACCTCGTAGATCGGTACATTGAAGACTGTTGTATTGATTCGCATGTATACAAGTACGCATATGAAGTGAAATCAGCATTTGTGCGAAGTGAGTGTTCTCGCCCTCTGGGTTTTCATCGTAGTACGGCTTCCATGACTTAGATATGGTTGTGATTCGGGGAACGATCAACACTCACCGTTTACTGTCCTTTGGGAGGTTCTTCATCGAGCAGCTCGACGTCCCTGAACAACTCCCCGCACAACGTGATTCCCCTGGAGACGCATCTTTTCGCAATGGCATAGTTGGTGAACACGAAGGTGACTGAAAATTTCTCGAACGCCCTCTCGAAGCTGTGGTACGGCGCGTCGATAGATACAAGTGCTAGCGTTCGGCCGAACCCGTTGGCAGTCCTCAACTCCTCGACCATTCGGCGATCCCGGTCGTTGAAGTTCCCTTGGCAGCCGTGGAGCCGGACGCGAAACACGGTTCGGTGAAACGTGATGGTGCGGTCGTTCAGCTGTCCCATCCGAACCAAAAAATTGAAAGTGCTCTTCGCTGGGCCGTCCTTCAGCGGAATGTCGGACACGGTTACGCGCTCTAATCGGTCTTCACTGTTAGAGACGTAGCCTGCAGTTACACGGCTCGCTAGGTATCTGAGCGTTTTCAGGCGGTCATCGTTGTGGTTGTTTATCATGACGAAGGAAAGACGAGAACAGGTTTCAATGATCAGTGACATTTCGCGATCGGGGATGGACGGGCAATCGATAAATCGCAGAGATCGAATGCTCTCTACATTCCCCTCGCGAACCTCCGTAATGCCGATCAGATCGGTGACGGTAAATGTTTTGATAAAGATAGTCAAGTTTTTGAGGTTTGGGGCGTGAATCGGGGGCGGATGGTCTCTCAAGTGGAGACGAGCTAATCTGGGCATCAAAATGCGGAGGCCCGTCTTATACGATGGCGCGTTGCTGAACCACTCCAATCCTTCTAGGTTCGGGGCGTCCACCAGAAGGCTGCGCCATGCTGCGGCCAGTTGATTTCGGAGGTCGAGGAAAATTAGTTGCTGGAATCTGGGAGGATCGGATGGTTCGGAGATGATAGTAATCGGGACGGCTGCCGCGATCCTTTGTATAAGACGCCCCTTTATGATCAGAGGCTCATGGCGGTCGTCGTCGCATTCGGTGGAAATATCTGTTGCGTGGAACTGCACCGAAATCGCCCTCAGTACGGGCATCCGTTCGCTGATTTGCAAAGTAGAGATCATGCCTCTGAGGCACAGTAGTTTGCCCGCGCAATGGCGAGGCCCCGACAGGTGAATTACCCCCAAACGATTCCGTTGAGCGAGTACCATCTGCCAGGCTTCGTCGCGGAATCCGGTGCTGGAACGCACATCAATGACCGGGAAGTTAAACACGATTCTAAGGGGATGGTTCATCGAGCGTTCGAGCCGTTGGTACACTTCCGCTTTCGAGTGAACCAAACGCGCACGCCCATCCTGGCCGTTGTCCAAACAGATGTTAACCCATGCACGTGGATGGGATATGCAAAGTTGGCGGAAGATTGAGGATATGCGAAGGACGATCATGAGATTGTTCGCCGCGTTGTGGATGTCAGTTGCCGAATCAGTGTCCTGCTCCCCGACAAGAATTCCTATGATGAGGAGGAGTAATTCTGTTGGAACTTTGAGAGATAAATCAGTCATGCGTCAGGTTAGAGTGATATTCAGGTACGTTTATCTACGATGCTTTTGGGCTTGACCGCTTTGAACATGGTTGAATGCGTTGGTCGGTTGTGAAGAGTTTGGGTGTGCTTACCCGGAAGTCCTTTGTACACATTGAAACGTCTTGCTGGGTTCAGCGACCCACTCATCTCCCGTATACCTTGGGGAGGAGCTAGGAGCTTGCAGTTGAGAGTAAAGGGAATGTGGAACTGCGCCTTCGTCAATAGTAACAAACATATTACGGCATTATCCCACGGCCTTTTCGTTATCACTTCCCTCAGATTCCGCGCGCGCTCCTTTCCTTTGGGCAAGCCCTCATCTTCTTAGCTAGAAGGACGACGAAAAATTACCGGCCCTATAAGTTCAAGGAAGCAAAATATAGAAGATAGACAAGAGACAAGAAAAAATGTAGAAAAAAAAAGCCGCGCAGCGGTCCAGGACTCCAAGTAATTTGAGATTCAGGACGGATCTTGCCGAGTCGAGGCAGGCGCAGGCCAGGCCGCAAATTCAAACGAATATTGTGCGAGTGAGATCCGCGAAAACGATTGCATTGGTCGAGAGGATCGTAGCGATTGCTGACAAGTACCGGAAAAGTACGGGTAGTTAGGGGCGTGTGACTCGTGCATCCCAAAATGGAACTTCTTTAATCTGCGATTCTCTCTCGTCTCACCATCATGTCGGCACTCCCCTCCACCCCTCCTCCCGACTATCGGGGGTCCTACAGCGCATGTCCTCTCCCATTCTTCCCTGGCAAAGGCTTCAAAAACCACGACTTCCACAGCGCCCACGGCGCACGATACTACTACCTGGGGCAGAACGGCGCCTACACTTCACGGTAGTTGTACATTTGGAAGATTAGACATTCTAGCTGACGATGAGGATGGACACAGTGCCGACTGCGTGGCCGCACTGGCCCGCGGCGCAGCCCCTGTCCGCGTCTCCACGGTACAACTGGCGGCGCAGACATGGTGGATGACATGTCGCGATACTCACGGCGAGTGCCAAGAACGCAACGCTGTGGAATCGCCAGTCGAGGCTCACCCCCAACACGACGATGCGGAACCGCAGGTTTTGGAGCCAGTCGCTGACCCGGTCGAAGCTCACCCCCAACCCCACGCTGCGGAACCGCAGGCCCTTCAAGCTATGATTCCCCCAGTCGTCCGCGAAATGCGGGCCATTCGCGGAACGCATAGCGCGCAGATGGTGGGCCTCACTGCCGTCTACCGGGCGCATTCGTCAACTCCACCGCAGCCCAGCACCCCTGTTGATTCAGGTCCACTCGCGTCTGGGTCGTCGCTCTCCGCAACGTCGGCGTCTTCGCGTACCACGACACCGGCTCCCGCCACTTCCCCTCGCAGTGACTCCAGCGGCGCTGGAGCTCCCTCGGCCCCCTTCTTCTTCGTGATAGGGGCATCCGCCTCGATCTTCTTTGACGCGTGAGTGCCAATCCACAGTAGTTCGTTCAGCCTCTGATGTCGTCTTCACAGGAGCTACGCTCACGCGGAAGCCCGTCGGACAGGCGCAAAGAAGGTTCAGGTCGTCCGGTGTTTCGAGCAGGCAATCGAGACAATCGCGCACGCGCTGCCGCCGTACACAGGCGAAACTGGCGATCTCAATCCTTGAGTTGTAGTTGATCATGTATTACATATATGCAATCCGAATGTCTACCAAAGCCCACTCGGTGTGATTACCCAAAGCGGAAGCGACCCAATTTATCCTCTCTTCTCCCTCCATGTCAGCAACTGAGCCTGTCAAGCCATTAAACTCGACGTCGTCGCCCACGAGCGATGCGCATGGAAAAGAAATGAAAGGCCGTCAGTACCCAGCGCTCGCAGTATCTATCAATTGACGAGGCATGCGCAGAAGCCTTGAACGATATCCGACACAACGCCCCTCATACCGAAAGTCTGCAGGACTGGTTGAACAGCCACATGTTTCCCGGACATCCCCCTCATCGGACACTTGAGGACGTCGAACGGGGGCGTGCAGATCAAAAGCAGCGCATCGCGGCGAGAAGAGTTGCACGAGACACAGAAATGCGCCAGCACCGCTTCCCCGGAACGCCGACTTTTCGCTCGCGAACAGAAGTGGAGCGGGGGCGCGAGCAGCTCAAGGCGCGCGTGGAGGCAAGGAAAGCACGGCGGGAAGCTTTGGATAGAGGGCGGCATGCGCGTCGTGCCGGACCAAGGTTGCCGCGGGCAGTGGACAGCGTTCAGGCGCCTTCCCTGGCCCAAGGAAAGCAGCAGGCGAGTGAGGCCAGACAGGAGCGGGCCGAGCGGGAGCTGAGGGCGGGACGGGTGGCACATCTTGAGGCTATGTGGAAGAAAAAATCCGAAGGTCGTGCAAAATTGCACCTTAGCTTAAGTTAGTTGTCGAAAGTGAAAGCATTTTTATTGAGGCGCGACGTTTGCACACAAGCAACAGAAGAGGAGAGCACAAACTACATTTATTCGCGTCTGGAAACTATCTCTTGGATGGCTTTTCTTCGTTTCCGAAATACTTTTGGAGAATGCAGCAACCTTCTTCGGCGTCTGTTTCGTGTTCTTCGGCGTGCATCGCCAAATTGTACTCCTTTTCCCCCAGGAACTGGTTGTGAGCGCCGCAGGACAGATGTTCCGATTCACATGCGGCGCGGTGCTTTTCCAGGGCGATGCTGATATTAGCGTGCGCGACGGAGATGGTAGAAGCGGCTTCCATGGGACCGCTAGGGATGTGTCAGTCTGCACTTCTACTCAGAGGACTTATACATAAAATGCCAAGGCGACGTTTGGGAAAATGTCCATGGGTAAGTCTCCGGTTAGAGGCTCCTTATGCATAAGACACCCAGATGGGAATATGTCGAAAGAAAAGCACACGGAGTATCGGGACACTCACCGTTGCGTGTGGATGTCATCCCGTTTGGCAGTGATATGGAACAGATGTTCGGCGACATTCCACGAAGTTGAGGCGTAAACGCGGGCAGGGCAGGGCTGCCAGCCTGTGGATGCCTTGCGAGGGCGCGATGCAGACGGCGACATTATGATTAACAGGTTGAGAAATGTGAGACGCTGCGGAACAAAGGATGAGTCAGAACTGATCAGATCAGCGTTGTTGGAAGCACCGCCTTCACTTGTCAGTTTCTGTCATCATCGTGTCCTCGCCTCCGTCGCGTGCGTCGCGTGTCGCGTGTAGTCGGTTTTCCTTACGACATCCTCAAATGGTTCACCTCTAGCCAGAGGACGGTTTATACATGACGTCCATCACGCTTGCTTGCCGCAGCCGTATGGCTGATTTTTCTTACGACACGCAAAGGATCTCTCGGTTTTTTCCTCTAGCCAGAGGACACTTTATACATAAGACACCAAGCCTGCCTACGTTTTCCAAGACATTCTGGTTAGACGCGTCTTTATACATAAAATGCCAACCGACGAGGCCGGCGCAGACAGAGGATACATGCAACGCTGGACCGACCCCTCCGCTACACCCATGGCAGTGGCGCCAGCACAATTTCCCGACGACGTCCTCCACGAAATCCTGTGCTGGGGAAGTAAGCGCTCTGCAGCCGCGTTCGCTCGTACCTCCCGAAACAACGCCCTCGTGGCTCATTCTCGACTCTATCGGCACATCTTCATATTTTCTACTCAGGCAGCGAAGTTATTCAGAACTCTTGCAGAAAAACCGTTAGGACATTTGGTGTGTATCAGTGTGTGGGCTGCGCCAGCGGCGGCTTATCAGCATACCCGCAGGCTCGTACTCTGTCCATCAACAACGACTCAGGCAAACGCGTCGAAGGCGACCACTTCCAGCGCGCGATCTATAGCATGGTTAATCTCCGAACGCTGCACATCCAGTGCGCAATCGACATGGCCGGCTTGATCTACTCTTGTCGCGCTACTCTCACCCGCTTGTCCCTGCGGCCGACAGTGGACGACATGGGGATGCTGCTGCTTTTTCATCAGGACGATCTCAAGACCCTGAACCTTACGGACTTCAATGGTTCGTGCGGGCCAGGCTTGCTCCCCAACCTCGAGCACATAACCGCCCCCCCAAACGCCCTCCCTGTTCTCGTCGCCGGCCGTCCTGTCAAGCATGTCACATTTCGCTACAAACCCAGCGCCTATGACGAATGCCCCATCGTTGCTCTCGACTTCATCCCGTTGTCCACTGCGGGGGTGGTGCGGGTGGATCTACAGCTGTCGCAATTTTTGGACAGTCCGTCCGATCTCAAGCGGTTTTTGCCCCAGGTCAAACAGTTGACTGTGACACAGGACTGCAGCTGGGGGCAGAGGCTCTATGCTCCGGTGAGTTATCATGCGCTTCTCTCTTTGGGCGCTCATTATCTGTCGGCAGATGAATTGGGACGAACTTGCCGAAGAGTTCGTCGACGCTGTTTGCGAGATCCCCACCCTTCGCCACCTAGCCATTCGCACGTGGTATGGGGAGCCCCAGGCGCGCTCCATCCGCGATAAGCTTTACGAATCTTGTACCGCTGACCGGCTCAAGGTCTTCATCTTTCACGGCCGTTACGAGTGTTTCAGTTGGGCGAAGGTACTCCGTGACCCAGAATGTGTAGTTAGCCCGCTCAGTAGCTGCGCTCATGTAACTTGAATGAACTGTAAATATATTGTGTTTTGGTTGTGAATGGCGACCGGACTACAAGAAGTGAGCTACGACCGGCTACAACTTGGCACGAATAGGGCGGGGGGGAAGCTCGTCGTCCTCGTCGTCCGAGAGGTCGTCTAGACCTGGCATGTCGTCGTAATCAACGTCCGAGACATCATCTGCATTGTGCTTGTAGACTGTGATAAGCGGGGCGCAATAAGCGGGGCATGCCCGGCATTTGAGGCAAAAATTGCTGTCGATGGAGAGGAAGAGCTGATATATATATTTGCGTTCCTGGTGGGCGGACTCGAGAGCGCTGCTGATGGTCAGTGATTCTCGATTAAAGTACACAGCAACAGGTACGCACCGAGAGAAGAGAAAATCCATGTTCATATAACGCTCTCCTTTTTGAAGGTCGGCACGGGGGTGAGCTGTAATAAAAACGTTAGAATACGGGGGTGGGGATTATTGGCATCGCTGACCGATGGCGGACATGGTGGTGGTCAGGTGCAAGGAGTAGATGCCGAATGATGCCGGACCGGTGATCATCAGATGGGTCTTTGTTCGGTGCGTGTCCAAGTTCGATTCAAGCCCTATCCTCGAATTTCTGGCTCGACGGGCTCGTGGGCGGAGGCAGCAGACTGAACCAAGTCTGAACATACATTCAAAGAGTCCTGCGGGCTCACTCACCATCATTTTTCAAACCCTTTCCCTCTTGGATCGTCGAACCTTCGCCCAGCGTGAAGTACTCCATAGTGGAATACGAAAGATAGAGACTATGATCTTCATGAACTTGAAGTATTGAAGGCTTTGACTGAGAATGGATAAAATTATTGGGAACCAATATCGACGGCAAGCTCAGCGGCAGTGTTCCATGCCACGAGCCAGTCAGGGAGGAGGGTGCTAGCAAGAGCGGTGTGGTAGTGCACGTGCGACGGGGCGGGGCGGGTGCAGCGGGCAGGTGCGGCGGACGGGTGCGGCGGGCGGGTGCGGCGGGCGGGCGCGGCGTGCGGGTGCGGCGGGCCGTGGAGGAGAGTGGGGCCGTGCAAAGTCAATTGTTAGACCCGCTACGACTGAGGGCGGGCAAGGCCAGCAGGGAGGGGAAGTGGAATAGTGGAATGGTGGAATATTGGAAAGCGAGGATTTAGGCGTGTAGAACTAACAAGGATAAATCGAGCCCATTCTGATTTGGCGCTAGCAGGTAGCACTGCCACCCGCCAGCCCCTACAAACGCCAGGGCGCCGCGCAACACCGCCGCTGGATAGTGTGCCCCATCCAGTAATTTGTGGCCACCTCTGATATATGTAAAAGGCGCACGCACTGCCACCCGCCAGCCCGTACAAGCGCCAGGGCGCCGCGCAACGCCGCCGCTGGATAGTGGGCCCAATCCAGCCACCTCTAATATATATAAAAGGCGGACGCACTGCCACCCGCCAGCCCGTACGAGCGCCAGGGCGCCGCACGACAGCGCCGCTGCGAACCTGCCCCATCTGGTAATTTGTGGCCACCTCTAATATATATAAAAGGCGGACGCACTGCCACCCGCCAGCCCGTACGAGCGCCAGGGCGCCGCACAGCGCCGCCGCTGAATAGCCTGCCCCATCCGGTAAGTTGTCCTCACCTCTGCCATATATATAAAGGGCCACCTCTGACTAGAAGACCATATATATAAACGCCCACCTCTAAACCACACGCCGTTTTTATATAAGATCGCCACCTACGCCTGGACAAGTCGAATTTGTGTTACCATACCCGTGGGCACTGGGCGGTGCTTTAAGAAGTGCGGCCTGAAAGGCAAGGAACTGTGATGTTTCCGGGACCCCGCGCAGCTGGAAACACCCTAGTATCCGCTGTCTAAGCTCCATGGACGCTAGCGTTGACACAACCGACATGTGCGTTGTCTCCGTCGCCCAACCGATCTTCACTTACCCTGGGGGGCAGTTTGCTCCTGGCGGCCTCGTGGCTGAATGTCGCCCTCTTCACCTTAGAGCTCGTCCTGTGCCGGCGTTACTTCCAGCGCCCGAACCGTCCATTCATCTACAAAGCCGGCGTCGGCGCGCTGATTTTTTTCGACACCATCTGCACTCTCACTATCTGTGTCAACCTCTGTTTCGTCGTCCTGCAAATCAGCGGAGACCCAGTGGCGCTGCTCTCGCCCACATCGTTGACCATATTCATGACGTACTGCGCAGCAGCAGTAGAACAGGCCATTCTGTGCCATTTATATTTTTCCCTGTGAGTACTTGGCCTTCTTGCGATCCCGGAATGTTGAACTTCATCGCAGGACCAAAAATATATTTGTTACCGCATTCCTAGGGCTTCTCATACTTGCACATGTGAGCCTGCAGTCGCGCGCTCTACCGCACCTTCCTAAACGTTCTATACAGATGGGCCTGGCGTTTGCTTCAGGCGCTTTGATTCTCGTGCTCGATTCAGAATTCAGTGCGGCCTTGAACACTACAACGTGAGCTATTGAACAGAATCTATCGGGTCCCGCTTTTATATTTGATTAGGGCCTCATCCGTAACGTGCGCTGCGACCGATATGTGTATCGCTATTGCATTGGGCTCGAGAGTTTGGCGATTGGTCAGTCCAACAGATGTTATATCCGCGCGCGACAGGTACGATATTTATACGATCGGGCTGCCTTCCTGCTCATATACTACAGTCTTGCTCGGCGGTTTCTCTTGCTTTCTGTCAGCGCTGGGCTGATCGTAGGCGTCGAACACCTTGATAATGATGGCTTTGCTTCTGCGACACAGTCCTGGTGGGTGTCTTCCTCCGGCCCCTACCCGAGGAGTTCTCAAATGGGTTCAGTCTTCTCCTTCTTTTTCTCCTGCCAGGGCCGAGTCTACTCAGTAACCCTACTGATGAACTTCTTGGTCGGCATCACCTTCCGCCCCCGATCCACCACACAGGCGACTAGCACCTCGCGCACCCCACGGCATCAGCCTACCTCCGAAATACAGTTCGACGCCGTTCACGGGTACGACACTGCCGGCGCGTCGCGGAATCCGAGACAGTCAAGTCCAAGGGATTCGAAATCCATCCCAGTGAGCAGCACTCCATCGCCGTACAACTATGTGCCTGTGTACTTACCAATTACCGGGACTCCTGCTGACTCTGTGTCCCCAGAATCTTGACGCCGAGTGGATCCACTTGGAACACCGTCCACAACACCGTCCATCAATCGGTGTCCGTTCGGAGCCTTGAGCTGCGTGGTTCCTAGTCTGTGTTTTTTCTGGGCGTACTAGTACTCATGAGTACAATGACTGGATCGAGTCAGCAAGTAGTCCACGTTCTCCTTGCTCTTGAATATATGCCTTTGGTGCAACACCGCGATCTGCAACAACCCACTGTTTGCTCAGTGCTGTATGTTCACATAATCATGAGCGTCGACGACTGCGGTAATCGCGCTCAGGTACCTCGCCAGAATAAACCCGTCTACGTAGCAACAAACCAAGCCGTCGTAATACGTGGCACCAAAGAATGCTTGCATCTCTCCATTCGAACTTGGCCGAACATTGGCGGAAAGCGTTTTCGTCCAAGCTTCTTTCGGAGTGAGAGTTCAATCAAGCGTCCCGTTCCTTCTGGAGTCCGATTCCTGGGTTCAAAGATGTGAACTCAATCTCGGGGACAGCAGCGTGAAACACGAAAGATAAACCGATGAATGGTGCAGTACTGGTCAAGTAGTGGTGCTATGCTACGATGCCGGGCCTGCCGAGCGTGCCGCTATCTCGCCGGCATCATGATGTGATGCCCCGGTGATCTCCAGCAGGCACCAACGGAGTGACCAACGGTTGCGGCGGATACTATTATGCCCAACGGGTCTGCATTTTCCCAATGGGTCTGCATTTCGCATTTTTCTCCCTCCCCTCCAACTCATTGCCCCCGGAGTCTGCCGGGATCGTTTAATGTACATATAGGCTACAGGAATCCAAAATTTCTAAGGGATTCGTGAAGGGAATCGGGAGGGACGCGGTCGCCGGTCCATCAGTTCTGATGGATTTCGGGACGACGCCTATGTTCCCGTATAGAAATCTGAGGATATTTGAGAGGAATAGAATATCCAATTCCAAAGGTTCTGTCCCTTACAATTTTCTTTCCGGGCAGCAGTTGCTGCATATTCAGCAAATAATGTGTGTAGTCACGCAATGTCACAACCAAAGTTCAGTGTCCGAAATGTCACGTCCGATCCACTTCCTCTCAATTACGCAGCATCCGCTCCCCGGCAAGAAATTGTAAGAGACAGAACCTTTGGAATTGGATACTCTATTCCTCTCAAATATCCTCAGATTTCTACACGCTGGCGTCGTACGGGAACATAGGCGTCGTCCCGAAATCCATCAGAACTGATGGACCGGCGACCGCGTCCCTCCCGATTCCCTTCACGAATCCCTTAGAAATTTTGGATTCCTGTAGCCTATATGTACATTAAACGATCCCGGCAGACTCCGGGGGCAATGAGTTGGAGGGGAGGGAGAAAAATGCGAAATGCAGACCCATTGGGAAAATGCAGACCCGTTGGGCATAATAGTAACCAATTCTTAACTCACAGATGGTGAGTGATGTGGCACGAACTGCGAACCTGGACCCGTAAGGTGCCCGAATTTCCAGGTTCTGAGTAATTTTTAGCTTGCCTGAGTCGATCCTTGATTCCAAGGCTACTTAGCCGGTTTCTGTAGCTTGTGAGGCATTTTACAGATTGCGCCCGGATCCTTCATTTAATTACATACTTCCAGAAGGTGACTAGTTCTTTCCCAGACCACATCAAATTCGCCGACATTGACGCAACAGCTGCAACCTCCTCGTAAGTGAGGTACTGGACCTCCACACCAAGTGGTTTCTTCCCGGTGTGTTCAATTGCTCCCATGGCCACTGTATGCTGCATATTTACGGAAATTGTGGCAGTCGTGGCGTTTATGGACTCCGTACTGTCTTTCAGTTGCTCATGTATATTAATCCTCTGAGATGGCCTTATTTGATTCGCGTCCCGAGTCCACATCTCGCCTTTTTTCCAAGTAGTATTAACGGGATGTTGATATTATGAACCAGACACTACTTAGTGTGATCAAAGTAGAGGAGGGAAACATGTATGCCGTCTCGGCGGTTGATATTCAGCTGTAGTGAGGCAGCGGCAGATGAATTAATCGCCGACCTGTGCTCAACGCTGGTCGCGGGTTCAAGGTTTTAGATAAGTTCTCTCCTTCTTTTCTTTTCCCCTACAATAAGCGAGGTACAAGCTCATTTGTTTTAGTGTCTGTTTATAAGAGACTACTCTTCCCCGGCGCTTTGGTTCAATCTCACTGCCCCTCACGGTGACACTGGGAGAGCCCGGAGAGGAAGTACAAAACGATGTGTTCCCACACTGGATCTTACATCAATGCCGGCAGAATTGCATCCCTAAAGCTAATCAAGCTACCTTTTTTCTGACTGTTCACTTGGGCTCGCGTTGAACCTCCTCAGTTCGAATTCGTTACTTGTCCTTGTTTGTCTCTTTCACTTGACGCGTGGGTACACGTGATCTGCGGTGTTCCGGCGGCGACACTGCCACCATCGTGTTTCTCTTCCAAACTTCTTCTTACTTCCGTCGATGCCCTCTGTCGTGAACAGCGGTGGTTTTTGTCCCATCCCCATCCAGTCACCACCAGGACAGAACGGAGAATCAACGATCAAAAGTGGTATGGGCCACGCCCAAATCACGCCACTGAGCACGGAGTGCCACGGACCACGGCCCACATATCGCACACTTTGGAGTTTGGACAACGCAACGTCTCTGATCCTGTCTCTGATGAGTGTTTATTGTATGTCAAAGAATATCCCGCCGTAGTGGAAGAGAAGATCGAGTTGTCCTAATCACTCCCTCAGCGGTCATGGGTCTCGAAAGTCTCCGAATCTGCATGGATACAAACAGTTTCCCCGGCGGCCGTAGGCTCGCAGCTGTTGGGTATGATGCTTTGAAGTAACGAGGCTTCTTTTCAACCCCTGTACAAACCCCGGGAGCGAAATTCGAAACCCGACCGACGTTCAACCGACGATTCGTCCAAACCAGCGGCTGTATCTATGGCCCCCTTCTTCTCGTTGTTTAGCTCAAGTGCTGAAGCCGTCCGTAGTGTTACGAGTAAACTCGCCCCGCCATCCCGACGTTCAAGCGATTTTGACCCGGCATTATTTTCACGTGAGGAAACCCATTTTCACCGCAGCGGTCCCATTAAGAAAGAAGCGGGGCCCGCCCATGTACTCCTCGATTTGATCCGGGGCAGTTGCTAATGCTCTCGGTCAGCTCGGTAGGATGTCGGTCGCACTGTGCGTATATAAGGGAGGAGGAGGGCGACGGGACGATATCCACACTCACCCCGTAAACCCAGATGCCTCCCAGATCAGCATTTCCGCTAGCGCTCATTGCACTCGCTGCGTCTTCTGTAAGAGCTCAAGCAGTGACATGGTCTCAATGTGAGCTTCTCAATTCAATCATTCACGGGGCCTATCACTCACATACAATTTACAAGGCGGAGGACAGGTGCGCTTCACATTTTGGCCTCGCAGTACCATCTCATAATCATGTTCCGGTTTAGGGATGGACGGGGACCTACGACTTGCTGTTTCCGGCGAGTACATCTACTTGCAAGACGCTGCGACAATGTTAACCCGGTTTTCGTTCGTTATAGGCGCGGTCTGCACGGCTGTGAATGATTGTAAGGCTCTTATGATCGTTTCAACCTCTTTATTCAACCGCTGGGGCCTTGTAGATTACTCCCAATGTATTCCCGGGACCGCGACGACCACACCGTCAACACCACCAACGTCGACAACATCCGCTCCCTCTGGTCCGTCGGCTTCGTGTGCCGTTCCTGCGCCCGGATCTGGGACTCTTTCACTCGTGTAAGCACCAGTTCTACGACCACAAATATCAGCTGTGTTCATGTCCGCCATTTTTCGAATCCAGTGGCGTGAATATTGCAGGTGAGCCTCCTCCATTTGGTCCGATTGGGTTGCGTGTCTGGTGTCTAATGCAGTAAAAGGCTTTGATTTTGGCTGCGGCACCGATGGCACTTGCACCCCTACCGGGGCGTACCCTCCTCTGTCCCAGTACTACGGTCAGTTTTTCGATGCGTGTACTTGTTCGGAGTTCAAACTTGCGCTAAACAGGGAAGGACGGAAAAGGCCAAATGACACACTTCGTGAACGACGACGGCTACAATGTATTCCGCCTCCCCGTTGGCTGGCAATTCCTGACTGGCGGTGTGCTCGGCAATATCAACGCCACCGCCCTCGCTGAATACGATGCCCTGGTGCAAGCCTGCCTGGGGACGGGTGCGAGCTGCATCATCGACATCCACAATTATGCAAGGTGGAACGGAGGTATAATCGGGCAGGGCGGACCCACAAACGCCCAATTCGCGGCCACCTGGACCGCGATTGCAACGAAATACAAGGACTCTCAGAAGGTTATCTTCGGCGTGTGCGTACTTCTATGTCCGCTATTTCCACCTCTTCATCGCAATGACAGGATGAACGAGCCTCATGACATCCCCGATATCAACCTCTGGGCTGGCTCAGTCCAGGCTGCCGTAACCGCAATTCGCAACGCTGGGTACGTTTCATTTCATACCGAATAGTATCGCGTACATCTTGATCCATCTTCCTGGAAGTGCGACGACGCAGATGATCCTCCTGCCCGGGAACAACTGGACTTCGGCCCAGACATTTGTTTCCAACGGCTCCGCTGACGGCGAGTATCAAAATAATCTCCGGAGCGTAATCTGACTCCCTCCAGCCCTCAAAAAGGTTGTAAACCCCGACGGCAGTGTCACCAACTTGATCTTTGACGTTCACAAGGTAAGTTCTGCGGATTTTGACATATAAAATAACAGAAATTGACTGCCTTCGTGTATGTATCAAGTACCTCGATTCGGACAATTCGGGAACCAACGCGTAACAGGCTCCATGCTCTACGCTATATTAGCTATACTCACCCGGAGACAGGGAATGCACGACCAACAACATCGACATCGCCTGGGCACCCTTGGCTCAATGGCTTCGCTGCAACGGCCGTAAAGCTTTCAACACTGAAACGGGAGGCGGAAACACAGCGTCGTGTATTACCTTGATGTGCCAGCAAATCGCATATCAGGCGCAGAACAGCGATGGTATGTCCAATGCTAATGCTTCAAAATTAGTAAACGAGAACTAATCATGGTGTTCAGTCATCCTCGGCTATGTCGGTTGGGTGAGCACTCATGTCCGGATGCTTTCACCGCAACTCATATTTTTTATAGGCCGCTGGCAACTTCGACGCCAGCTATGTCCTCTCCGAGCTGCCCTCTGGTAGCGGCAGCAGCTGGACTGATACGACTCTGGTCGCCAAATGCATGGCCCCCAAGGCTGGCGCACAGAAGGGCTCAACGTCGTAGACGCGAAAAAAAAGATACTTCTTCGAATCGTCCCAACTCAATTTATCTGTCGAAATGAGATGTCGATCATGTTGAAATCCTTCTCAGCCCACTAACGTCGGTATCTAAGAAAATTCCGACAATACCCAAAAGTGCGGACCACCGTTGAGAATATGCATCAGACGAAGCGCAACGCAGAGACACCGTCCATAACTTCTATCAGATGAAGAGCTCGCGTAGATCTGACACTCCGAAGAACCCTTGACTTGAATTGATATCCTCAACGCAACCCAAAAGAACTTATGGCGAAGAGAAATGCAAGTGGCAATACAACCCCGCAGTAAGTATGGGGTATTAGTGAGCTGCATCTTATTTCCACTCACGTCAACCTCGACAGACGTAATAACAATGTTTCACAAGCGCAAGGACAGACCAAGGTAGGTAGAGGGACCGGGGGTATGTGAGCCAAGGTGTAGCACAAGGCTGTCCAGAGAAGTCTATGATGTACGAAGCTTGGGTAAGAAAAGAGCGGAAAGAGTAGAGACACACTCCTACACGTGAAAGAGAGTGAGTCTCTTCGTCTATGTAAACTGTAGCTAAGAAGTAGTAATGGTTCGACTTTATTTCAGGCAAAGAATTGGATACTATTGTGTTTCCAAGGTTTGTCTTACGCACACGATCAACCACCGTGAATCAATTCCAGCGCGCGCGCATTTACATTCAAAAGGCTGAGGATGGCTACGAAATCCAGGACGTGAGATGACAACAATGAGCTTAGAGATATGATAGGTCCTACCTCACGGCCGACGACGTCTGCCCCAACCGAGGCTCCACGATAACTCCGTCCCGGCGTACCGTATTGAAGACGGAAAGAAACGCGCTGCACGCCATGAAGACGGTGGCGTCCGCCATTAAATTTCCTGCAGTACACGTTAGAGACGCAACTATACCCAAGAGGCTGAAGTACCCGGACAAATCCTACGATGACGGTGGATGGGTAACCGGCAAAGAGAAAAGCAGAAAGGACGCACCGACGCCCGTGTCCAAAACAGAAGCGCCCAGGGTCCGGCTCCGGTACTTTGCCATCCGCGGCGAGGAACCGATTGGGATTGAATGCCATGGGATCAACATAGGTCGCAGGATCGTGCGCTATTTTCCTGTGGGAGTGGATATTCCCCTTCTCATGCACGAAAGAGCGAGACTCAGACGAACCATGCATTGGTTCTGATTATGGAATCCTTCGGGATTTGCACCGGCCCCGAGCCACCGCCTCTGTCGTAGATGAGGGTAAATTAACAGCGGCAGCAAAAGGTTTTCAATAGCACTACCTGAAACATTCACACCGAGATCCCATGAGTTTTGGTGCAGTCGTAGTTCATGTCCGGGAAATTTCCCATTCGTCCGGAAGATGCCGAACCAACGGGAACAGGTTTTGGCACCAACTTCGGCTTGGCCAAAATTCAACGGATCTCGGTGTGATCAGCATCTGTAAACTGTCCGTGGTCTTTGCCACTCAATTGCTCCACCCGCACTGTCAATTCAGCGGTTGCAAAAGGGTTGCAATAGCAATAACATCAACTACTAGTGTAATCAGTAGTTGATCAGTAGTGATGTTCTTGGCTTGGCTTGAGATTTGGAAGCCAAAGCCAAGCCAGCAAGCCGTGGCTTGAGCCGGTGTATCAAAACGAACAAAACTGCGGCTCTAGGGCTGCAATTTGACAGTCAGTTGGGTACATTTTGCGTTGGACGTCACCGAAATTGAAGTCGCAGACCTAAACCTAACTTGGAACCATTGTTCCCAGGGTTCAAAAAATTCGAAATTCATTAATCGTGAGTTTTATCTGCGCTTCTGGGGACTCTATGTTGAAACGTTGGGTGTTGTCTTTGCATAGCAATGATATGAGGTGATTTGGCCGCATTTTTGAGATGGTTGTTGGAGATTTAAAATGTTTGGTTGAAGCCATGGCTCAAGCCAAAGCCAAGCCAAGCCAAGCCCCCGTGCATGGCTTTGGCTTTGGCTTTGGCTTGAAGAATCTGAAGCCAAAGCCAGACGAAGCCAAGCCAAAGCCAGGGCTTGCAAGCCAAGCCAAGCCAAAACATCACTAGTTCAACTTTTCAATAGCACTACCTGATTAGCATCTGTATACTGTCCGTGGTCTTTGCCACTCAATTGCTCGCACTATACCCACCCGCACTGTCAATTCCACCCGGACACCGATTTCGTGGCCGGGGTCTTATGAGTTTTCGTATTTACTGTCCGCTTCTGCTCTTATACTCGACTTGTGTGCTCTCTTGCTGCCCTTCCCCGCTATTTCGAAGGAAAACACCGCGGCGTCCCCTTTCCCTCACCCCTTATGTTGCGGACTCCAACCTTCGATTCGATCATCTTCGATCTCGGCGACGTCCTCTTCAACTGGTCGTCAGATACGAAGACACAGATCCCCTCGACCACATTCAGACAGTTTCTTGCCTCCGCAACCTGGTTCGATTATGAAAAGGGAAATATTTCTGAGAATGTCTGCTACGACAGGTTGGGATCGGAGTTTTCTCTGCCCCCCGCAGAAATACAAGAAGCGCTCCGCCAGGCCCATCAATCTCTGCGACCGGACCATGACCTGCTCAGCTTCCTCAGGGAATTGAAGGTGGAGTCGGCAGACGGCAAGCTGCAGATTTTCGCCATGTCTAACATATCACCATCCGACTACAACGCTTTGCGGACCAAACATGTGGATTGGGAGGTATTTGATCGTATCTTTACATCGGGCGAAGCCAGAGAGCGTGCGTGTCATTCTTTCTGTTCGAACCGTGATCAAGGCTTGCGATGAAAAATATCACTGTGACAGGGAAACCGCACCTGGGTTTTTATAACCATATTGTGAGGGAAACAAACATCGACCCTCAGCGAGCGATATTCGTCGACGACAAGCTGGATAATGTCATCTCTGCACGCTCGCTAGGTTTTTGTGGGCTTGTCTTCCAAAGGCAGGATGTGAGGCGTGCACTTCGAAACCTGCTTGGGGATCCTGTCCAGCGGGCGCGCGAATATCTGTCCCGCCATGCACAACGTATGGAGTCGATCACAGACGGTGGAGTTGTCATCGAGGAAAATTTCACGCAGCTTCTCATATTGGAGTTGACCAGTGACAAGTAATGTGATCCTTCCCTAGTAGTTGAGCCCACCTGAAACTAGAGCCTAGAAGTCTCGTTAACCTCGTCCAGTCTTCTGGGGCCTGGAAGTTCCTCCGTGGTGAGGACGATGTTCAATCTGCTCCCCTATATTCCTCAATGACCAACATTGGCAGAAAACGGAACCCCTACCACGGAATCCTCGCCGTGCGATCTGGACACAACGTCAATCGGCTTGACGGTAATGAAGCAGGACGAAGCCATCAGCAACGCTGTAATGGATGCGATGCTCCAACACGTCGACGCAGACGGTATTGTCCTGGTGAGCGCGTATGCGCATTCCCCCATCCCGCGTCGCCTAACCGAAGGTCGGGACACAGACCTATTTCGACCACACACGACCCCGAATCGACCCCGTCGTATGCGTCAACGTATTGACCCTCTTCTACGCGTTCAACCGCGGGTCCCAATTGCCCCGCACCCAGGAGTGGGTCTCCAACGTGCTTCAGACCGGCGCATATTCGGCGGGCACGCGCTACTACGCAACGGCAGAGTGCTTCTTGTATTTCGTCAGCCGCCTGTTGCTCTCATCCCACGATGCAGCGCTCCACGCCGCGCTCGCGCCGCCCCTGAAAACGCGTCTGCAGGAACGCATCGGGGTGGAGGGCGACGCGTTGCAGCTCGCGTTGCGCATAGTCGCCTGCGCCTCGGTGGGACTGCGCGACGACGTTGACCTCCTCGTGTTGCGCGGGATGCAGTGCGAGGACGGCGGGTTTGAGATTGGCTGGATTTACAGGTACGGCTCTTCCAGGTATGTATTCGCCCCCTTATCGGGTGAGCCGCACAAATGACGATCCTGTATAGCATCAGAATTGGGAATCGGGGACTGACGACGGTACTTGCCTTGAAAGCAATTGAAAGTATCGAAAATGCGCCTCCAATGTCTCTGATATGAGGAACTCTCGTGAGCCCGGCGGCGCTGTATGGAGGGGATTCTATGATTTCGTGGCTGTATAAGATTGCGATTATTAGCATTGAGATGTTCTGCTGTGCGCAAACGACAAATTTTGAGGTGCACATCGAAGCTCACACAGCCAGAAACACGCAGCAGTACTAGCAAGTAGCAGAAACTTGAAAGTCTTGCACGACATACATCCACAATCATCCCACATCGTATATTGATTTTGGGCTACACTGCCTGCCACGCAAATGCAACACTCCCACATGCCCACATGACGCGGTGCCGCAATAGCAACAATGTCCCTCGTCACTCCAAAAAAAAACCCATACCCGCTCCCACCCACCCCCGCACCGCGACACTACCCAAACACCCGCCCCACGCCCTGACACACACTACACGGCATCGTCTCAAACACGAGAAACCTCGTCGTCCCGCGCCCGCCGCACCGCCAGCACGGCGCGCCGCCCATGCGCACGTCGCCGGGTGCGTAGATTGTCGGCGGCGGGGGGTACGCGCTGTGTCCGCCCGGAGCGGTGGGGCCGTACGCACCGGGCGCGGGGGGAGCGTATGGAGCGGGAGAGTGCGCAGAGGGGCCGTAGACGCCGGTGGGGCTTGGGCTGGGGGTGCGTGTGCGCATGCTGGCGGAGGACAGATGCGACGATGAGGCGCCGGGGTAGGCGCTGAGGGATCCGGGGGCGGGGGAGCGCGGTGGGGCGTACATGCGCGGGAGCGGGCGCTGGAACGTCGTCGATGCGTGCCCCGCCGATCCCGATGCGGATGCGGATGCTGGAGGCGCGTGGGCAACAGCGCCGCTGTACGGCCGCGCGTAGCGGCTCCAGCACTTGGTACACGGGCGCGCGGGGTCGGCGTGTTTGTAGCCCGTGTTATTGCCTACGCGCGGACGGTTGGGTAAGCAAACGAAACGACGATGCGAGGATGTGGTGGGGGGACGCACACTTGCTACACTCGTGGTACGGGGGGTACACGAGCATGTGGCCGTTATTGAGAAACGGGTGCCCGGGGATGGGTGTGCTAGTGGGACGCCCGTCGTCGGGCATGCCGCCCCCGCCAGCGCGACTCGGCGACGGCGTGCGCGCAGCGGGAGGCGCACCTGGCGGGGGCTTGTACTGCGCTGTCTGTTGTGGTGGCGGTAGCGGGGGCGGCGGATACCCCGCCCCGCTGCCCGAAGCAGACACATTCCGCGCCCCCGAGACATCGGAGAGCGCGCCCGGCGGGACGTTCGTCGTCGCATAAAAGTCGCGTGCAAACTCGGAGACGTGCGTCGTCAGTGGCGGGGCTTGCTGGGGTGGCGGCAGCGCATATTGCTGCTGCTGCTGCTGGCCTCCCGGATACGAGCGGCCTCCCGGATACGAGGACCAGCTGGCGGGTGGGAACTGCGTGGTACTGCTGCCAGTGCTCTGCCCCGTGAGCTGCTGCCACAAAGACGGCGGCTGCGGTGGTGTCTGCTGCGGAATCCACCCTCCATTCTGCGCTGGCGGGGGAGGCGGGGACGGCTGCATAGGGACCTGCTGAAAAGGCCGCGCAGGACCAAACTCGACCGTGCTCTCTCCCTGGTACACATCTGGTCGTGTCGTGTACGCTGGCGGCGCTTCTTCTGTCAGACCTGTCGGATCTGAATCTGGATGTGGCGTCGCAGGAGGAGCGTATTGCGCAGTGGCAGGTGGTGGATGCGGGGGAGGAGCATACTGCGGCGTGCTATGGGTGATTCCCGTTGGATTGGGCGACACGCCAGGGGAGCGGAATGGGTTGTGGGGGCCCTTGGGGGAGACGTCGGCCATGGCTGTGCGGGCGCCTATCAGTGAATATTCCCACGGTCGACCGAGAAGAATGGTGATGAAGAAAACGGTCCAGGAAAATATGGCGCTGAAGGATTGGACGAGTTTATAGCATCGGGAGATAAGTATCCGCCAGGGCCGATGGCGGGGCCCGACGGGGCTCGGTCATCAGGCGGTGTCGGGCGGTGCCACAGTTTTTCGAAATTTGGCCGCAGGCCCGCAGCTGCGGGGGTCGAGGGCCTGTAGTACTTAGCATTTACGGGATACCACTGTGGTATCCAAGTGGTATCAGATTGGTCATGAATTCGACCTGAGTCTTTTGAGAGAAGTTTGGCGACTAACACCCGAGATGATCGGATTGGAACTGGTCGCTTGAACCAGGCAGCTTGAAGGGTGACATAGATAAAGAACAGCGGAATGAATGGCACAAGCAAGAATGTCCTGCGAGTTGTACTGCAATACACCACAGAGTGCTCGGTGCACTGAGTCATTCTCCAGATGTCTCGAGTGGATGGACTTGAGCCAAAGTTGAGCACGGTTGTTCTTGGTGAACTATGATGAAGAGGGTTCTAGATTCATGACCATTCGCGATCGGACTAGGCTAAAAGGATATTGAAGCCCAGAGGCAGAAGAGGATTCGGTCATAAGGCGATCTCCAGTGACGAATCCACGGAAGATTCAGACGTTGACCCAGACGTCGGGGAAACACAATCGTAGGTTTGTTGCATTGTTTAGCCGATTCTCCGAGTGTCACCGCCCCACCATATATACCGTCCAAAGGAGTGTACGTTCGGCCCAGGTTTTCATCGAAAAAAAAAAGCAACTGGGTAGATTCAATTTCAGGCGCGCGCGCCGCATTCCTTCGAAGAGTCATCCGGCGCAGGGAGAAGAACGCAGTTGGGTACATATCGGCAAGTCTAGATCCATGGATGAAGCGGGGGACTGCAGATGTCCTAACCATGGCACATATAGAAAAAGCACAGTGGGCGGTCGTCGGCGTCGAGAGCAAGAAGTCTGAAGGGATGTCACGCCGTGACCTCAGTCTTTGACGTGTATACGTCTTCGATACGTTATTCGCAGAGACGCAGCGGTTCGAGTCATACGATGCACACCACAGAGCTCAGCCGAGATAACGCGCTCTACGGGCTATTCCTTCACTGATCCGTAGTACGGGAATTTGTCGCGGATTTGAGCAAGATTTCAATAATGTTCTGAATCTGGATTACTGGCACAGATATGCAAGGAGAGATTGGGACGCGGCGACTTTTCTTTCTACTCTGACACTTTGCTCGATGAGTTGATATTATTGCACACTCCCCCGGTGACGCGACGCGACGCGGTCACGTGCTGAGATCTCCCGAAAACTTTTTCGAGACGGAGTCAGAGCAGATGCGAGTCCCAGAAGAAATTGCAATCACGGCGCCCCAAGAATGCGCCGTGCGGGGTTTCGTGAAGTTGACGAGATAATTGCATATTGCGGACGAGTAAGTGGCCGTGGTTGTCGGGCATCTCGACCTACCTAAAACTGTGTGTATAAAATGGTCCAGGAGCCGGGAAAACGTTATGTCGCGATGAGGTGCGAGCGGGAGATATAATATATCTATGTAGGTATTGGTGTGAGCGGGACAGTTACGTTTGACATTGAGCGGCACACCCACCTACAGCATGCGAGCGAGGTACGAGCACCCAATTGTCGTAGGGTCTCTTTAGAAGAGACCAACACCCATGACTGCCCGAAACCCTTGCTAGCAGGGTTGAATCTGATCCCTGACAGTGAAGAGTCCTCAGGACTCATTGCTGCTGGTCACTAGTGCGCGCTATGTGCGTTTAGCGTCCGCTCATCCATGGCATACCTTCAAGGTTCAAGAACTGCATTTTGATTGGCTCCAGGGTTCCATTCATGCCACAAATATTATTTCAATGTCTTGAAGGGATTAACTCACGGTCGTGGGAGAAAATACTCATGCGGCTGTTGCGACTTAACGCGAGAGCATCATACACTGCCCGTTGCACAGCTCTTCCCAGTCAATAAAGTACTCTTGCCTTCGCCCTTTCCGCCAACACCTATCTGGACTATAACCTTGGTCCTTCAAGCCGATCCTCAACAACTAACTCCGTTATGATTCTCGATTTATCCGCTGAGCTTTTTGAGGAGATCGGATGCAAGGTCTGCACGCCTCTCTACCGACACACGGTCATAACCTGAGTCTTTGCAGCTCGTCCAGAAGGATTGCGGTAACTTTCGGGCAGTATGCCAAGCCTTCGGTGGCGCCGTCGAGCATCTGTTTTTCTCGTCCCTAGTCTTAACGACTGAGAAAGTACGAACTGAAGCTGGACTCGAATTCCTGACTGCCATCGCGAGGGGCGAAACTGGGTGGCCTGCATACATCCACACACTGCGTATTGAATTTGCTGCGCAGAGCGCTCAGCAAGCCCACGAATTAGACCTTTCGGACGCCCAGATCCAGGCCATCCGAGCCGCTCTAGCGGCCATGTGGAATATTCGCACTGTGGCGTAAGTTATTCTGTCTGTCGCTGAACAGTCTCGCTAAGCTATGGTTAGGTGGAAAACCAGCCAGGGCAATCCTGAATGGGAGCGAACGATTATCTGTGACTTTTTGAACGCATTACCCGGGCTTGACGAGCTCCGCCTGTCGATGGAGATACACCACATGGTTGATCTGTCTTTGCCTATATTGTCGGGCGTGAAGAAACTCAAGATCGAGGACCGCGTCCAGCGACCTTACTGGGGGCTAGGCGAGCCCCCGGTGCCACCCGTGCTTCACGAAATATCCCGACGGCTCACGCCCAAGCTCACCACTCTCCATCTCGACGGCTCCATGGGGTGGGCCAAGCTGTGGACTCTCATATGCGCCCGTGGAATCCACCTCACCGAGATTACCACGAGCATCCTAACACCCTCGCTTCTTACGTACCTCGCGTCGTACTCCGGGCTCCAAAGACTGAGACTGAAGCCGGACGGCGGAAGCCGCGACGCGTCCGACCGGCTTGCCGACGCGTTCTACGAGACTGCCCTCGTGCCTCACGCGCCTTCGCTCCTAGTATTGTCCTGCCCTGCCGTGTACGAGAGCCGCTGGAGCTTTGGGTCACACAACGCCGCGCAATTCGCCGCGCTGCGTGGCCTCACTGCGCTGGAGGTGAGCGTGAACGCGGGGGAGTTGCCCGCCTTCAAACCCGAGCCTCAGTGGTCGATGGACCCGATCACTGGATTGAAGGACCGGATTATCACCAGAGGAGAACAAGTGAAGGCTGACCAGAATGAAATCAATGTTATCGTGGTACGTACTCTCGTTTAAGTTTCAACATTGAATCGTGATACTGAGCGGACCCTTGCAGATGGATCTTCTGACAACAGTTGCAACCCTCCCAGCCCTGCGCAGTCTCATTATTCTCTCCGCGGATACGGAGCGCAATCGCGGTGCTTGGTGCGGGAATGGGCAGATTGATCACTCCGGCGCGGTTGACCGCGCCATCGAAAGGGCAGTTCAGAAGTTCAGATCTGATTTACCATGCCCGCCGGTCGTGCAAGCCGGCTACTACACCTATCGACTGCAGCGCGTGCCAGTGGAGCATTTCACGGATATTTTGGGCGAGGCAGTAAATATTCCCGGCGAGAAGTCGAAAGAAATTTCCTTGTACATGTATCAGCAAACCGGGTTGGCGTCGAGGTATCAGTGAGCGTGTCAGTTTTGTTGTAGAGTCGCGGTAAGGCTAGTGGTACTTATACTTGATTAGGGTTTGAAAAATGAAAGTATTGTCCATTCAGAAATCTGAAGAGTCGTAGTATACCTCGTCACTTCGTAGGATGTGGCTGTGCTGAAGATCTTCGTCGTTTGATGGGGCAAATTCGTCAGATGAGACCTAAGCGTGAAAGTTCGTAGTGGGGACTGGCAATGGTCCGGATTTGGTCGGCGCTTATGTAATGCTTCCCATCACCTGAAAAGTAGCAAATTCCATCGGCCGTAAGTACAGGGTTATCCGCTGGCTCTATCGACACACTTTGTATGAGAAAAGTGTTTGGAATCCTTTTCTCCCCGGAATGTCCCGGCCGGAATTTTTGTTGTCGTCCTTGTTGGTGATCCCAAATTTGACCCCCGGAACCAGCGAATTTATAGATCGTCTTTGGGAGAGCAAATGGGAAGTGTGGCCGGGACATTCCCGGGGGGCTTAGCATCAGAAGGGCCTCAAATTTACTTTACAGGCAGAGAGCAACTCCTGAGATCTGAACTTACGGCCGATGATATGGGTGAGCAGAATGAGGAAATTAGATGATGCAACGTGTTTTGCAGCTGCTTTTGAGATTTCAGAGATGGTAATTGCGGGAAGTACCCACTATACACATATGCAACCACCCCAGTTATTATTCCGTGCAAGAACAACGGAGCATGAGTGTTATACGGAGAAAATCGATTTGCCATCCAAATCGGGCGGTTGGCAGGCGGACCAAATAAATACAAAGGGACATTTGATCAGGCCGGTTGCCAGTCCCCATTCGTAGGAAGCAGCCGGCTACTGTACTATTTCGACCGAGTGTTCACAGCATGTCACGCGTCACCATAGGTGTTCACTTTTCTTGGTGTTCACTTCTCGGCAATCACGAGAAAGTTGCCATAAATGGTAGTCCGGCAACTGCCGGACGCAAAAATTTCGGCGTTTTGCGACCTATTTAGGCCTCAAACGTTGAATGTCACCGTCACAGACAAGGGGTACCGGAAACCGTAATGCCGGATATGGACCACCCGTTTGCACGTGATCGGGTTGCGGGGTCCTCTTTCCTTTTCGATATGTCGGACCGCATCACCGCGATCATTCCACCACACAATATGCCTGAAAGTTTCCGTGCAACCGGGGGATCCTTCCAGATATTCTGAGGCCATGGTATAAATCGTTTTAAATCTGACTGAATGTAACAAACTTTTTTTGTAAGTGTGGGAGTGAAAGCTCGTTGCATCCTGACTTCCATTGCGTATGTGAGACCCTCATTTGCACATAGTGCTTTGGGGGTGCATTGCAAGGACTCAGAAATGATCCCACAGTTTGGACACACTGATTTGACAAGTTTGAAGGTGATGGCATGCCTACAACATGAGTACTGAACTTGACCACCGCACCGTCAAGCAGTTGTCACGCAGGCGTCACAGGCGTGATGGCTTCCGCATTTGGGGGGTTGTACCCCCCCTGGTATCCGGGGTCCTGGGGGGAGTTGATGTCGTCGCTTAGGTTTTCACTCACCCCTTGGTCACAGACACCAAAAGTGTTCAGTTCAGAAGGTCGCGTCACGCGTCACCTGAACACTCGGTCGAAATAGTACAGTAGTCCGAAAACTGTGCAAGTTCGTCAGGAGGAGGTTAGACTCGTGAACCAGTCGGTATTCGCAGGCTCCAATCCGAGGGGACGACAACTTGAAGCGGATCCGGAGGACGGATGGATTTGGCAGATCACAACGCAAATAGAGCCAACATTTTGATTGATTGATGGTTGGGGGTCGCCTGGGTAATCCAGACAACGAGTTTCGCGAGGATCTCTGATGGATTACCGGATGGGGACGAGCCTAGGAGGAGGTGCAAGTTCGTCAGAACTCAGCCTTCAGAAGGCCAAATTGGGCTAAACGACTGATCCGTGCGGCGTGATCGCCGTCTGGTGATGCGCCGTCAATTGTTTCTTTCCTTCTCCCACCATCATCCCCCGCCCCGCCGACGTTCTGAAGGCCACGAGGTATGTACACAGTCGACAGGAACGGTGCCCAACCTCATTGCCCTAGGTGTTCATGGACAGCCGGCAGTTTTCGCCCTCATTTTCGCCCGCAGGCGGCTCTATGGGGTATCGGTTCAACGCTATTGGTATGCTCTCCCCCTCCCCCCCTCCATCCCATCAGTATTTTTTGCCCTCCTAGTACCCACTGAGTCCCAATCGCCGGTGCGATTGCATCGTTGGTGTCCCCGGTGCGTGCATAAACCGTTAGTGTCGACAATCCGCTCACCTTTTTCTATCGCGGCCGAAATCACGTTCCCGTGAAGCATTTCATCATCAATGGCTCCGATTTGGGCCATCCAAAAACACTTGTGCCTCTTGGTAAGTGTCCTTCTTCTCAAGGTCACCCGTGGCCATAACACTTTCCAGATTTCTTTCCGGGCGCGTCACAGCCTGCTTTTTCCGGTGCCTCGGCACCCGCTTGAACGTGGCTACCACAGTCAGCATCGAACAAGGAGGACCAGACCAACGATCCATTGTATGTTCTTCATTTTCAATGGGTAGCTAATTTGCCCGAGACTCGTGTTCCTGGCCTGCAGCCCGATTGTGATCTGGATTGGCCGCCCAGTCGGTCGATTCGTAGACTACATATGTATTATAAATGAGACTATATTGGCTGATTATTGTACCTCACAAGCCACAATGTGTCCGCTTTCAAAAACAATCACCGCCATCCTAATGATTTGGTGCCTCGTCCACTCAAACTTTGGACAGAATTCCACTACTGAGCTGGAGATCAAAGCATGCTAAATTTTACTGCTACAGGAATTAACCGAGCAACTGCTCTTGAGCTAAAAAGTTAGTCTGAGACGCCCGAGTTTCGCTGAATGATGGATGGATGCTAGGAAGGTTGGTAGAGTATGTTTCCTCCGACCGATTGTAGGTATTCTTCTGGGTTCAAGGCATATATGTGTGTCTGTTTCCCTTTGTTGACTTGCCTTCAATTTTTGCTCAACTTGCTTGCAACTCGCCCTTCCTTTTCAATGACCCGTTCAGTCTGTCTTTGAATGCCAAAAGTGCTACCTTGCTTGACAAGGTCTCGAGTGTTCTGATTTCGTGCAACCTGGCTGACCCCAACTTCCGAAATCTTTACTTCAATGTGGTGTCAATTTTACGTCCTGGAAAAATCCGCAAGAAACTCAACAGCGGTAAATCTATGTCTTATGGCTGCAATTGATGCTGCTAAGGTTCTGCTCTATTCAGATACCTTCCTAGGCCTGAACTCCGAACCCCCGCTGTTCAGCAGCGTAGTGAACGTCGATCATGCGTGTTCGGTTATGGATTTCCGGTGCCAGAATGAAAACATTGAACAGTCTACCCCGTTCACCCTCAATGCGCTCCCTACCCTTTCAGAAATGATGGGTTCAGTACCTTTCATTCGGTTGTGACACTCGCGGTGCGCAATCTGAGGTGAAAGGCAGTCAATAGTCGTCATTTCCCTGGTCCTTCAATCACTGCGTTCCGACCCCAAGTAGACCGACCCCCGACTACCCTCGGACTAGCTTCGTCTACATCGGTCTACATCGGTCTACATGGGTCTACAAGGGGTCGACCGTCGTAGTCCGACGCTGAGACGAGCTTCGACTACCTCGGACTAGCTTCGTCTACCCGTGTAGTCAGACCTTCAGCTGCAGTCCGACTACCTGCGACTACCTGTGACTACGTCTGTAGACCAACGTAGACCGACCATAGCATTTTTCAACACATGGATCAAACATCCTGAAAAAATCATGGTCATACCTCGGACTACCTTGTGTTTACGTCCGTCTACTCAGGTACACCAACGTAGACCGACGTAGACCGACGTAGACCGACAGTGGACTCCGACGTAGTCAGAGGGTCGGTCTACCCCCCGACTACCTCAGTCTACATGGATCGGACTACGCTGGGTCTACAAGGGGTCGGAACGCAGTGAATAGACTGGGGGACCGTCAGAAAGTTAACCCACGAGGGCAACAGTACAATGTGACTGCTGATTGGCAGACAACTGCGTGCTTGTACTGAGATTTTTTCTAAATTGATCGGCTTCTGTCTGGCTGTTCATGTACTTATCATATCCGTCTCTCCGGATTACGACTCGGTAAGTGGGTCTTAGTTCAGTTCTTCACTTAACAACTGCGGGTTGAATTGTAACTTGCATGCCTGGTACCAGAGAGTCCCCCTCCGTGTCAACCTTTTTCATGTGTACTGACTCGTACCAGTGACTCTAGTTGCGAGCTGGGCATGAATGGTTGTCAATGTTGGATATGGCCCTCAGGTACCTCCTTCAAAAAAACATTAAATTGACTGCACCAGAGGTCTGGAATTGTACGTCAGCTCCGTTCTCTTTCATCCCATATTTCTGTAACTTGCAACTTGGAATCAAGTCCCCCGCGATGAACTTCCAATTTGCAGCCGATTTCACTAACTTTTTAGCCCAGGCTTAGTACCACCCAAACCCTAACGCCGGGCTAAAGCGTGTCAGCGTGCGCTGCTGCGCCTCAATTACTCTCGACCATCAATCCCGGTTGAACACGAATTCTGCAGACGAGATCACGGACTCCAGTGAGTGCAAGTGCGCGGTAACGTTTACCCGACCTCGTTTAGCACACGGCAAGCCTGCTACGCAAGCCGCCGAATCCGACGAAGATCCTCAATTTGGATCTTTGAATGCCAAATTTGGCAACCGACGAACTTACTTCGCATGCGACGAAGATCTTCATTATAGCCGCATCCTACGAAGTGACGAAGTATGTGAGGACTCGATTTGTACGGTATGTACCAGTGTAGTCTCGTTCCGCACCGAAAGCAAAACCAACAAATCGGCATCGAAGTTCACCCTCCGAATTTAGTCCACCTTCCGAGTATGGCCAGGAACAAGTGCCCAAAGTATAAGCATGAACGACATCATGGATATAAGTCTGGCACACAAAAAAGCCAGTTGTGAGAATACTAAAACGACGATCGGGGAGAAGACTCACAATGGCTGCAGCGCCTTGATTCCTGCCTTCGAAGCCAGTGCACCGGTCAAGAACGGGAAGACGGCGCTGCCTGCCTGGCCAAAGCCGGCGATCCAGCCGATGGAGCCGGTGAGGAGCCACCGCGGGAGGACACGCCCCGCGTAGTTCATTGTGATGGGGTAGATCGGCCCGAGGAGGAGGCCGACGAGCGATACGGCGACGGCGTCGCCGATGAGGGACGGGACGAGCCAGACGACGAGCTCCAGCCTACCGATAGAGAACCGTGAGTTAGGTTAAAAATACATCGGGCAGAAGCGTATCTACTTACGCGATGGCGAGAACTGAGTACAGGTACAGGACACGGCGTTCCCCGATCTGGGGAGAAGATGAGATTTCACCGGGGAATTTTCATTGCAGTGGAGCAGTTGCCTTTTGGTTGAGCCACAATAGTGCGATGCGGCCGGTCATGAGGCCTGCCATTTCCCCTGGTTAACATCGGGCGAAGTGGATTCTGGAATGGAGCGTACCGCCGAAAAATCCAGCAGATACATATCCGGCTGACGGGCCACCTCCACGCACGTCGATAATATAGGTAACAATCCAACCTACAGAATTCCCCTTTCAGCAATCCAACATCAACGATGGAAGTTGGAATTAAGCGAACCTCCGATTGTAACCTCCACGCCAACATAGACGAGAACAAAGAACGCAAGGAGATGCACGGTTTTGAGAGACAGAATTTGGCGGAATGTGCTATGCTCGCTCGTGCCTGTTTCGCCTGCAGCTTCGCCCACCGACTCCAGACATTCTTTGTGCGAATTGAGCTGATCGGTATGATACGAAGGAACCTGAAAGTCTCACCGTCCTGTGTTTTCAGACGGAACACCAGGGCCAAGACGATGGTGTTGGATATCGCGAGGCCCAGGGAGACCAGATAGTGGAACGACCATTGGCGCATTTGGGAGAACTGTGTTGCGACAATGGGGGCGACGAGTGCGCCGGCGCCATACGCGCCGTGCAATAGACCCATCTTTGTCTCGGGATTGTGTTTGAGACCGGCTACATATCCGTTTGCTTGTGCGTCCTAGGCGACGATGAGGAATACACATCGGCACTGCACGAGAGAAAATACCTGAATCGAGATCCCCACCCCGTTGATGACGAATGAGAGGACGAATACTGGGAAGGGGGGAGCGGGTGCCTGTATCGCATAGGCGCCTATCTGGCAAAGGGAACCTAGGAGCCAGGATAATGTTAGCATGCGTGAGGAGACAACGAGTGGTGGTAGAACCAAGGATGATCATCTTGCCGAAACCGAGTCGGTCGGTCAAAGGTACATTGATCAAGGCGCCGGCGATGAATCCCTTGGGAAACAGAAACATGAATGGAGCGCACGAAAACGAGCGGAGCGAAATTTACTCACGAGACACGCAAAAACAAATATTAGCGACACCACGGCAAACCCGACCTAATCCGATGGTTAGTTGGGTTGAACTCGCAACAAGACGCGAGACTCCAGACATGATAGACACGCTGAATGCGAGGGATCAGAGGCCCGGAAGTACCTGAGTATTTGATGGTTAGCTGTACAACCGTGAAGAGATGATACCCAGCATACCATCGTTCCAGCTATTCAGATTCTCAGGCAATCAGTATCGCGGTAATAACTCCTATGGCACTGCGCACCCGGCAAGGAACAGACTGTCTCGAGTTTCAGTTTTCAGTAAACTTGGTAGCACCCGGCACCGCACGCACCACCAGCAAAGAGCTAGAAGCTGCACGCGCTCCCGGGAGACGTGCTGTTTCGACCGAGGGAGCACTGGGACAGGAGCCGCACTGTCAGTGGCAGCATGCGCAGTGCCGTCCTTCGAGTTGGCGACAGACGCAGGCTTGGGAAGAGGCTGCAGTTCGACTTGTTCTATGGCAGAAGACATTTGCGTGGAGGAAGATGTGGAGGCTTGGGCAGAATTGAACGCCTTTTCAAGCCTGGGAGACTTCGAGTCAGAAGCAGAAGCGGCCGAGAAGCGCGTTCTTGGGTCCGGAAAAACATCGGAAGAACATCCACTTCGGGGTTCTAGCGCTTATTAAGAGGAAGATTCAACGTGTCCTCGACGTGTCTTGGAGTCACTGACGAGGATCCAACACGTCTCATCCATATTGATCCATGAGTGCGTCCGCCTGACCTGGAAAGTAACCGTTCTCTGTCCAATGTTACTCACAGTTGGCCCTTATTTGGCCCTTATGGCGAGGTGCACGTAATTATTGTACGGGACACAGATTCTCTTCAATGTCGGGGATTTGGAAATGCGCGCTCAGATCGGGTACGGCGCAGATGATAACGCCGCGCAGGGAAAGTTAAAGCCCGGCGGCGGTTTATAATAATCATGGTTTATTTCTAGAGATGAGAGCAGAGCCGTCATGTTCAAGCGATATAATTCCTCTGCCTCCAGTAACTCATCCACTTTCTCACGTCATCACCCGACAACGGCTTTAACAATCGCATCGAATCGCTCATTGCTTGTGCCTTTGCCGTGGAGAATTCGACATCTCCTGTTCCGGCGACTACTGCCTCGAAGAAGTCGAGCAACTTTATGGAAGGCTGTTGAAATTTTTAGAATGAATGAAACTTGTTGGTACGAGGCGACTCACGATCTTCCCTATATCATCGATTGTTGCCCCGACGGAACGACCCCGGACTTGTTGAACCCAGTCGGGGAACGGTACCATTGGTAGCTGAGCCTCAGCAGCAACAGCGGCCATGACGGTATCCCATGGGACTGGTCGAGGATGAACCAAGTTGATAGCAAAAGGTGGCTTCTCCATGCTCAAGGCAGCGTCGACGATGGTTTGTGAAACGGCCTCAGGCGAGAGCCAGGCCACGATCCCGGAGGGATTCGATGGGAAGTTGCCCAAGGCGATGCTTGACTTTACAAGTGTGGGTACCCAGTCAGTGGTGGGCCAAGCACCGTTACTCGCCGACCCGCAGACCTGGCCAATTCGGAAGGAAGTGGCCTCAAGTCCAGACGCCGCTAGAATCTGAGAAACAACGTTAGCGCCGCCAGTTCAAATTAAAGAACGCAAGTACTTGCCCGTTCAGAGACATACTTGCTGTGGCCATAGCCACCGACAGCTACATTTGCATCGAGCTGAAGTTCCTCGGGAAACGGACCGAGGTTTCGATTCCAGCCCTGAGCAGAGGCGATGGACGACGTGAACAGGAATCGGACTCCAGAGTCGTTCGATGACTGGAGTGCGAGATCGATCAGGTTTCTCGTCCCTTTCACATGAGGCTCGAATGTGGATAGGGACTTGTTGAAGTCCAAAGTCCAGGCATTGTGGATAATGACGGTGACTGTCGCTTTAAGCTGCGAGAATGCAACATGAAAAAAGATTCGAGCGAGAAACGTTCAAATTACCGTGCTCAAGACATCCGCAGATAATCCCAAATCCGCCCTTGACGTGTCCCCCTCGACATACACCAACTTTGGGGACGCGAGCAAGCTGATATCCAGGGCACGGTCCGCAAATGCTGCTCGCTGTCTATCCGAGGCTGGAGTTCTGCCGTCGCGGTTGAAAGCATAAATGCGTTCAACGGAAGCGAGGCGGAGCAGAATTTCGAGAATATGGGAGCCGAGGCCGCCTGTAGACCCGGTGAGGAGGACCACCATTCCGCCAGACGAACCAGTCGTTCTCTCCTGACCAATAGCTCGATCGAGACCCTCGCTGTATTTTGCGATCACTTTTTCAACCATGGTCGCCTCTCCGTCTGCTGAACGGGCGGAATCGCCGTCGACCAACATTTTGATCGCGGCTGCCAACTCCTCAATAGATGGGTGCGCATAAATAAAATTCTGCGGAATCAATTGAGCGGCGGCCTTCGCCTTGTCGTCACCCGAATTTTTCAACGCTCCGACGATTCGGTGGCGCAAAAAGGTCGCATTGAGACTGTCGAACCCCTGGTCGAAGAGATCGTGACCACTGCGAATGTCCCGGGCTGCGACCAAGGCAGCGTGGGTCTTGAGCCAGGGTTCGAGGTCACCAGAGGACCAAGATGCGGGTGGCTCGATGTCGCCGGCTGCGTTTCCGCTGGCCTCGATCGTTTCGTAGCTGAGTGAGAATTATAGCCTTTGATTAAAAAGCAGTATGATTACGACGCTCACAGTTCCTTGATTTCCTGTTCATATGAGGCGACCGTGCGCTTCTTGATGACGGTGCCCTTCGGAGCACGAATCATAGGTTTTGCGGGGTGGGTCACTAAAATCATCTCCTTGTATATTCGAGCGAAGGCGGGAGCATACTGTAAAGAAAAAGAGTCAGAAGAGCTTAAACAATGAGCCTGATAAAGCCGAACTGACTTCGTTAGCTTCTTCAATCACCGTCCTGTACCACAAATAAGTGCCGGGCGCATTGCGAGCGAGTTTTTAACTCACCAAATCAAATTTCGAAACTTGGCGACCTGCTGTTCGTCACCGGAATCCACAGCGTGATTAGGACTCGGCTCGATGAGCACCCCGACTTGGTTGCGTTCACGCCCGAACATAACCGCACCCACGATGAGAGGGCTGGCCATCATGATGTCTTCCATTGGACCAGGCACAGTTTTCTCGCCATTCGCCATGATCAGCACATCATCCAGGCGCCCAACGCTTCGCACACAGGTTCTGTGAGTTTTTTTCGAGCAAAGTAAGCGAAGGAATACGCACATTTTGTACAAGTCGGGTTTCGTTGGATGTCTCTCGAATAGATCTTTGGTTGAATATCCGCTGACATCGGGCAGATTTTCAACGGAGACCTTGTGAGTTTCTGGGACGGTCTAAACGAGAGCACACTGAGATCTACTCGGCAGGTGTCTGACACTCCTGCTCACTAAGAATTGGCACTCGAAGGTACTGTCTCCTTGAGGTACCCAGCGAATATTCACCCGATTGCTAAATCGGAACCACGCCCATTCACCAGCGTCTACATCAGACTCCGGGCGCTTGATGACGGTTGGCACTCCGACTTGAAGGTGCGCTCGTTAATAAGCTGAACCCATCCAATAAGTTGAATGACGGAATACTCACACTCGGTAGCGCCGTAAATTGCAACGAGATTGACGCCTTCACTGACCAAAAAGTCACCCACACGAGAGGCGAGTGGCCCCCCCGCATACGCCTAAACCACAGTTTGAGTTTAAGAAATTCATCTCTCGAAACTACGCACCACTAGCTTGAGAGTCTTGAGATAAGCAACGTCCGCTGGTGATTGGTATTCCTGAATCATCGCTGGCACAGCGGCAATCCCGCCTGCATTCGCCCTCTTGGCGTTCTCGATGGCGTTTGAGGCGGTAGGGTTCGGAGGAATCTTGTATTCGGTAGGGCTTGAGGCGGGAGGGTAGATGCACGCTGTTCCACCACACAGAATTGGGCCCAACAGCTGTGTAGTCATACCCATGGTATGGAAAGCGGGTAAGGCCCCGACTGCCAAGCGTGGAGATATCTCGGCTTGTTCGGTCACTCCCTCTGCCAGGCGTAAGCAAGCTAAATTCCAAGAGGGAGAAAATACTAACCCAGAGCCGCATAATGGATAAGGTTCCGGTGTGTTTCGGGAATGCATTTCGGGAAGCCAGTGCTTCCTAAATCCCCAAGTTATATACGAAACAACGGAAGCGTATTGGAGACGTACCACTGGAGTGCAGGTACATTGCAACATTGTCCAGCGGTGTGCGGGTTGCCGGACTGGGGTACGGTTCAAAGTATGCCGCCTTTGTTCCGTGCCCAAGATGAGGGTAAAGCTGTCCGAGCAGAGGGATCTCCTCGATAGTGAGCTCATATGGCGGATTCATGACGGCCAGATCCTCCGATATGGTATCTATCAAATGACCCGCGGAGCCTCTCGTTGTCAGTACGCGGTGGGTACCAGTCGTCCTGAGCAAATGAATTATCGCGGCTGCGGAGTTACGGTGAGAAATTTGAAACACCTTATCAGGCAGGACAAGTGAGTGAAAAGGTGTCAGAAAAAGAAGATTCGGCGTACGACGAGACCAGCTTTGATACATCCGGCGACGATTGTCTGGTGTATCAGGACGTCTGTTAGCGCAACTAAAGCGACCACCTGGCCTTCGGGACCTTGGCGTTGGGGTCTAAGGAGATGTGCAACACGATGAGCCGCCCGAGCGAACTCGAAGTGGGTGACATCGGTTATGTGGCCAGTTTCATCGCCAAATGAATACGCAGCACTGCGATTTTCATGGGCGATGTGGTGGTCGATTATTTCGTCGAAGTTGAGAGAGCAGTCGAGAGGAGGAGGGTAGAAGTTAGACATGGTGTTATGAATGCTATTTCACGACGGATCGCAAGCCTTTATATATCGCCTGTAGGAATAAATTGGGCCATTCTTGCAATCCACAGTGCCCGCGAATCGGCCGATCACTACGAAAGCCTGCATGACTTTCACTCGTATGCCGTTGATAGCCCGCAGTAAGCGCCCTCGACCCATGATTAAGCCACTCGGAGCAGGACCGTTGTGGCAGAGTGGGAGAAAGCCTGCCCGAAGCCTGCCCGAACTTCGAAGGTACCAGGTCATCGCGGGGACCGGGCTGACCAAGTCGGGCGGCCAAAGGCCGCTTCGATAGCTGCGGAAGTGCTTTCCGCAGACAGGGGGGATAGGACGCCGCCAGAGGGACGGAGAATTCAGCTTGACACCTGTGGAAGGATGTGGTGGGAGACAAGCAAGATCAAGAGATCATTGATCGCAACAATAGCAAAGCAAGACCAAACTTCGGCAGCTTCCTCCTCCTTCCACATCGTCCTTGTCGAGGCGCACGACCACGACCCCTGCGCATCCATCAGCGTCGATTCGGACTGATTCGCATCCTGCCGGTGGAAGCGTGAAGCACGTCGTGCCCTTGAATGCATGTCGGATGCAGGCTCAGGCGCTTGCGTTGACTATGACTGAGTTTATCGGACAATATTCGAATGCAGCCAATGCAAAGGGATGCAGCCCAATGCAACCCAATGCACCGCGATGCAGCGCAATGCAGCGCAATGCAACATCCAAATGCAGTCCGATGCAACTCAATGCATCAATTTTTGGAGGCACTTCCAAAGTGCACTTGTGTGCATTTGCGTGCATTTCAACTGCACCGTTTACAATCTGCATTTCCGTGCATGCTGTGCATTAATGCAGCCTGGTGCAAATTCAGTGGTTTGCACCGACGATGCATTCAGTTGCACTAGTGCAATTCTATTTGGCACCCGTCTTGCACCCGTCATTAATTTTGTTGGAACATATGGCCGACTGATGGCTGCTGATGGCCGGACGGGGCGGGATGGAGCGGGATGTGAATGATGTCGCGCCAAATACCACGGAGCCCCAATAGCCTATAGGGCTCTACTCTAGGGAATAAATAAGCTACCTCCAGTGATTCTCATGTATTACCCGGCGGCCCTTTGCGCGAGATGAAATGTGGTTGACTCGGCATTTTTCCTGTGAACGTAGCTCAGTCGCTCAGGTCCAAACTGTGGGCAGAAGCTGTCAGGAAATAAAGCAAGCCTTCTTCAGGGTTTTGGCTGACTTTCCACGTACGAATGAGTGTCCGCTGGGCAGTATACCGCAAAATGCTGCGGGAAAAGTCGTTAAAGCCTTCGGCCGCTCGGCGGGATGTCGGCAACGGTGATTTTATCAAAGTTTGCCGTTTTGCCGCCGCTTTGCATGAGGAAATAAATGCTTGTCCGTTTGCCAGAGATAGGAACTGCAGTTTGCATTCGGATGCATTACAAAATCTTGTCCAGATCCAAGAACTTGCATAAATGCAGTGCCGTGCAAGGTATATGTTGGGTGTTGTAGTTGTCGGGCCGTGCATTGAAATGCAATGCAATGCATACCTTGTGCATACGTCTATTGCAGTCCACATTGATGTTGCATGCCTGAGCATCGAGGTGCATTGGTTTGCATTGCACTGCATTGACTTGCATTGCGCTGCATCGACTGCATCGCTCTGCATTCGAATAATGTCCGAGAAACCCCGTCATAGTTGACGCTTCCCTCACGAGTTTGCGGTCCTCAGCCTGCCAGGAAATTCGGGAATTGGCGAGACCGGCAAACGCACCGGCAACAAATTTCGGAGTTTCAAATCGCATCAATTCTGCCCAGCCCTGTTCCGCTGAGCCTACTGTGGGTGGACGTATCCAGACCAGCTGTTAGTCCATGAATGTGCATTGCTGCTGCTCCTCTGGCCCCTATAAATCTTTCAGGCATCAAATAACAATGCAAGAAAAAAAAGGTAAGTACACTTTCGGAATGAGGATGGTCGCATACACATACAATCTTGTGAATCTTAGTTTGTCCCTCTACAGTAGCTCGACCATTCCAATTGGCCCAGCAACTGCAGCAAAATGCACACAGGACCTAGAAGAGCGAGTACCCCGGCCGTAAATTACGTGGCAGAACACTTTTCAGTGGTTACTAATATTTCCTCCGTGAATAGAACATGCAAAACCTCATGGAATAAACTATCGGACTGCTTTTCAGCAACTCCTGCCCAGATCAAAGGGTTTTTGCCGCAACATCCGTGTTAACGACGCGACGCGACTTGGAACGCGGGCGCCACGTGATGCAGAATTCAAACCCCGATCGGTGACCACCGTGACCGATCATTGGCCGCCGGTCAACCGCCGGTGTTTTTGATGCCGGTTTCGCGGATTCCCGAACGGACTCCAGCCTGCCGCTCATGTATTCAATAAATCCGAGACTGAATTCGACATCTTGTGATACTAAGGCCCTCCGGGCATCCCTGGTACCTCATCTCAGACCTGGCCTTGAATCATGTCGACTGTTTGTGCATTGGGGTCACATACATTGATTCATCGATTTAAAATTGAACCTGCTCAACGATTTGCCCGGTCGCCGCTTGCGCGTGCGCGCAAGCATCGACCAGCTCACATTGAGCCGGCGGATGCTAGACGGCTTGATGCGGAGACTGTGCTTGGCTTATGTGGGCAGGAAGAATGTGGTGAATCAAATGCATCATTTCCGAATTGACATTTCCCTCGGCGACCCTCCATTCCTTGTGTTTATCGTGGCTTCGACGCCCAGTGAGATCAAACTCCGCGCTCCCGCGCAAAGTTTCCTATGCACAATCTCGTGAGGTGGTAAACTTATTTCCGCCAATATACCGGGCAGAACAGTTTGAGATGCCAGGATGCGTAAAAATTCGGTTCGACTTTTACGGATAAGCGGCCCTGGTTAAAAATTTGCAGCATCATCGCTTCCTTTCAGCTTCGTTGGTGGGAGATACTGGCAGCTGGAGTAAAAATATGAGCGAAAAGTTTGGTTCATGAAGTCTGCTTGATCGACATCGCTGACTCGCCGTGGATGCTGACATTTGAAGTTCAACTTTATAAGCGCCACGTTCAACAGATCTCAGTGTCGTGGGATTCTTTGAGTCAAACATTGGCCTTGGTGAGCTTCTATTCCCGCATACCGGTGAAAGCACATAGGGTGTGTGAGCGCACTGTCGTTGGTTGGTCGTTGGTTATATTTTCTTTGGGAGTCCTCACATACTTCGTCACTTCGTAGGATGTGGCCGTGATGAGGATCTTCGTCGGCATAAGAGGTAAGTAAGTTCGTCAGATGCCAAATTGGGCATTCAAACTGAGGATCTTCGTCGGATGGGGCAGCTAGCTTAGCAAGCTTGTAGTGTGGTATTTGAGGTCGGGTAAACGTTACCGCGTAAGTGTGGTAAATGTAGCTTGTAATCTCGACTGCAAAAGTCATATTCAACTGGGGGACCAAGTCAAGACAAATTGATGCGCACCGGCGTGCACTGACGCGCCTTACGCAGCGCGGCTAAATGATGTGGCGAACACAAGATATCCTGAGTCCTGACTTGCCAGTGCCCAGTAGCCCAAATTTACGCTATCGAGATTGGCCGACACCGGTACCTCAAGTCTTCAATGTCAACCATTTCAGTCTGGGCAATTCCGAGTTTAAAAATTTATTTTTAACTCGGTCTTAGTTTCTATTTCTTCCGCCAAATGCACGATTTTTGTTGTCGTTCTGGTTCGTGCTTCGTGTTGGAAGCGTTACTTGAAAAGGAAATTATCGTGTGATTTCAGCTCGATGCGGTTACATTTGTCTTTGTGTCTTACGTTCCTGCTGATCGTTGGTCACGGCCGGTGCGTAATGATCTTAACGGTTGAACCTTGAATCCGAAGTGCTAATGCGGGAAATATTGCGGTATCCGGGGACCTGTACAGTGTACACTGTACATGTTTTCATTCCCCTCGCTGGGCTACCATCTGCCGAATAAAGTGCAGCATTACGGCTCCTCTTGCATTCTGTTCTCCCCTCGTCAAACTGAAGTCTTGAACATGATTCTGAAGGGGGTGGCCTTTGTTGAACGGTTGTTTCGTCCCCCCTCAAGGCTCAGCCTGAAGCCAATTCTTATTTGACTAGTGTCTTGCACCAAAATTCTGTGCTGGTCAAGTACCCACCCTATTTGAACTTCTAATTCAACCGAATTAAGGAGTTGTAAACAGAGTAACACTTGGGTAAGCTAATTGCTGTTGAAATGAGTACATTTCATACTTTTATGACTCTATTACTCGGTTGTATATGCACACGGGAGCTTACAGGACTTTCGACGGTGTTTGATTTCCCCGGTTGTTCTTCCCCTCGCGAGCTCGAGCCGAGCGAAGCTCGGGCGAGGGCGAGCGAGACTGTCAGCAGGCCTAGGCGGGGCAGAGTAGTGGAGAGGGTATTTTTACCCCGTCGGTCTACGTGCGCAAGGAATCGAGCGGAGCGTAGGTGAAAACTGAGGCACCGTGTTCGAGTGAATCGAGTCAAGCCCCTGCCTGACTTTACAGATTGGTTAGGTAAAACATTGAACCTTAAATTGTCACAAAACTCGGTCTGCCATGCGCATGCAATGGCCCCTAAAAACTTATTACTAAGTTCGCGCTCCCAGTCAGTGGAATCGGAGGCAGATCAGACGGTATGCGATGCACCTGAGGTAAGCCGCATGTTACAGGAGGAGGGATAGCTCTAGCTTGAACGAGCCCTCGAATACCAGGTGTTTAAGCAAAGGCCGTTGACCTGTTCCAGTCTACCGCACAAACGCAAAGAGAAAATAAGACCCACTTACCGCCTCGTCGCAATCCGGAGAAACGAGCATGATAACCTTACGGTCAAAACAAAATTGGTACAAGCAGGTAGTTCAAATCCAATCACCAGTCACTTGGCTGTCGGAAAAACCGAATTTACCTGATCAGAACCTGACGATGCCTGACGCTCTGATCAGGTCATATCAGGTCCTGGTCAGGTTTCCCCATGAGGGTTATCAGACACTGTCAGGCAATATCAGGGTCCCCATTTTTTTTCTCTTGTTATACGATCGGGTAGCTATTTCTTTGCAACGTACTGAATTTTCCTGATCCGTTGGATCCATTTACCCGGTTTAAACTGGGTTTTTTGGGAGGTTTAACGAGCTGTGGAGCCCGTGTGAAGCGCCAACCCGGTGGCCCGAGCAAGGTACATAACTCAGATGATGACCTTCCAAAATTTCCCTATACATAGTCAATAGATAGCCTTACCTTCCTTACTTACTTACATTACACACTGTGTCTTACTTCCTTGCCCTTCATACTACTACTATTGACCGAAACACTTTAGAAACACGAAGTATGATCAGAAAATGTGAAAGGTGGGGCAACGAGTCAGGTTTTTGAACCCTTTCACAGCCTAGTCTGATCAGGTTGGGCAAACATTATAATGCCTGGTTCGACCATTATCACCCGGTCCAAAACCTGACCGTCTGATCCAACCTGATATGACCAGATCACCTCTGGTCAGATGAATTTGATTTTTCCGACAGCATTGCTGCGTTAGCTGCCTGACGGTCTAGTCTATCCAAAAATCAGACAAAACGTAAAGGCAAAGCACACATGCAATGCAGCCACAAAACTCAACCACCCTCATAAGTGTTAAATTCGCGGCGTAAAGTAATCTGAATGGAAAGATAAAATTGACCACAAGCACAGGCATTGAACGACAAACTGAGCAGGAGCTTCCTTGTCGTTAGCTCATTGAAACCGAATCGCGAGTTGAGCAAAAAAATTAAGCAAAGTCAACAAGCCAAATATGTCTAGTAGTAGTGGAGCGACGAAAGTTCGGACCAAATACTCATGAACATTGAAGTGACGGGGTCGGGGGGAAATGGTCCAACACTGCACGGGAGCGCGGCCTTGGGGGGACTTAGTGGCAGAGCGTCATGCAGTCACGGTGCGGGATTGGGATAGCGTTGGGAACGGCGGCGCCATGGAAAGCGGCGAGCGGAACGACTCAACTATAGAATGATACAGTCAGTCGGAGGAAATAGCCCTAGCATTTACCAAGATTCCTCGCAGCCATCCATCCAACATGCAACGAGACATAATTATGCGGTCTTGCTCCATTGCTTCCAAATCCAACGATCTTTTATCTCCGACTCAGTGGTGTAATCATGTCCAAAGTCGGTGAGCGGACGAAGCACGGAATCGTTTGAAAGCGGATGATGCAATAATCAGACAATATAATTTCATTTGGGCAGTGGCTAGACTGAACATGAGCCTACGGATCGACAGATTACGCGCGTATTCCAAGTCAACGTCAGGCTCCAGTACAGGAACAATCCTCAGCGCTGGGATTGCAGAGGCTGAAATTAATGATACGGTTAAAACCGAACAAGATACGATACATCGTCGGCGGTCTAGGCTGCATCTGATATTCGTACACAGTCACTGTATGCTTACCTGTTGCGCCGACTGTGGCAGCCACGAGTGGGCGCCGATACGTCCGATATAAGGCGGGTGATGCGCCCGAACAGAGATCTGGAAAGTCTCATCATTGGCCGCGGTACCGTTAAGAAGAAATCAAAAACGTACCAGGAGGGAAAGCCGATATCGGAGCCTGGAGGGCTAAAATCGGAGCCACGGATGGATGAACTGCTTGACAAAGGAGTGGATTCAGCTGCAATAAAACGAGTGAGCGGATTGTCGGCACTTCTGGCAGCGTGTGTACGCACCAGGGCTGAGGGGAACGTGAACGATGGAATCGCACCGGCTGATGGAACCGGACGGTCGTGCACCTGTTGCGGGGGAAAGCACTGCTGGGACGGAGAGTCATGGAGGGAAAAAATCGGGAACATACCTTGAGCATAGCGATACCCAACCGATACCGCCACTGCCTCACCACCACCACCTGCAAACCACCCGCGACCTGGGCTGGCAGGGAGGGCGAACACTGCCAGCGCTCCATCCACGCCTAGGGCAATGAGAGATTGAGTACTCTGTTGCTGTTGGTTGCAAACATACATCCGGGACCGTCCAGAACGTAGCCAGGGCGGGAGATGATGGTGGGAGGTAGAAAGAAAGAAACAATCGTCGGGCGCATCACCGCTCGGCGATCACGGATCAGACGGCTCGCCCAATATGGCCTTCTGACGAACTTGCACGGTGTTGCACCTCCTTCCGACGAACTTGCACAATTCTTCGATTACCCGGCTGCTTCCTACGAACTTTCTCTCGCTTGTGTCTGATCTGACGAACTTGCGCCATCAAGCGACGAGGATCCTCAACACAGCCACATCCTACGAAGTGACGAGGGTGACTTGAGGGTGACTACGACTCTTTCTTTGGCTTATCTGTAGCATTTGAGCTAGGGCTATGTCAGCAGGGAAAGGTCCAGGGGCGATGGTGTAATTACGCTTGCTTTGTACACCGGGAAAATTCCTGGAACCGGCGTTCGTGATTCGGACCGGCCGTGTAATGATACCTACCTACCTACCTACCATACAAGGACTGATTGTCATTTTATTTATTTAATTACTTTAGTTTGTTATGTCATTGATCTGTATGATCGGCGATTTTGCTTCTCGACTTTGAGACCTGGTTCCGTAAACGGTACCAGGAATTTTGAATACCAACCGGGCCGGCTTTACCCAGCTTAGCGCTTATCTGACGATTCCTCTCTTCAAGTTGTACCGATGCAGGTTCAAGCTAATTGTGAGTTCCCTTCACACTGGTACTCGGTACTGATACCAAGATGCCGCGCCACCTCACCCCCGTTTCATATTCTCAATACCGGAATTACTCGAGTCGATCATCAAATGCTTTTCCCACTCCGTGAGTCCGTCCCCGACCTGCGCCCGTGTGCGCTTGTTCCGAGGTTATGGACTCCCCGTGCCCAGGTTTACCTCTTCTGGACCGTCTCTTTCACCCCCGAGTACAATGGGATGGAAAAGTACGAGCGACGCCTCCTTGCATCAGAGACACACCCCAGTCTTGCACGGTTTGTGCGCCATGTCATCATCTCCGTCAATCTTCATTGGCTCCTTCTGGTTTCACGCATATTGTCTCCCAGTCTCATGGGGATGCGAACCGCCACGGATAGTGAGCATATCGTTTCCCAGTCTGCAGGAGATTACTATCCGTTCGGGTGGTTCGCGTCCCAACGATCCAGGCTTATCTACGCTCGGCCGACATAGGGCGCGTCAATTGTAATGGCTGATTCCACCCTGATATCCTGGAGTCGTATTTTCACCATTGCTCTCCGAAAATCACGTCCCTGGGGCTCGATCTTAAAAACATTGGCATGACGCCGGACGACGTGGTCACGACTCTGGGATCGTATGCCGCTGAGGCATTTGTACCACCGCAGGGAATGATCGAGTTGTCGCACTTGACGTCGGTCGACTCCAAAATTTTGGATCATTGGCTGCTCCGCCCGCGCTGTGCATTTGCAATTTCGCGTCTCAGAAGCGTCGTAACAGACTTTCGCGCGTTGGCTTTATTGTCAACCCGCCCCGGAACAATTCTTCCGTCCATAGAAGTTCCCGTTCTCACCACGCGTATGATTCCCACTTGCCTGCTTCATCTCTCCTTCTGACATCCTTCCTTCAACCCGCAGTCCCAGATTCGAGCCGTCTCGATTTCACCGCCGTGCCAAAACTGCGCGGCCTCGACGTTTGCATTTCCCCGAATTCCCACCAGCACAAGGCTCTCATGGCCGCGGTGCTGCGCCGACCATTGCCCCGCCACCTCGAAATTATTGTGATTCGGACTATCATGCCCCCACCGTCCCATGGGGAGAAACTTCCGAAGGGAGCAACATCTCAACATCATTGCGATTCATTCGCCACAATTCCGTACAGCGAGGTATCTGGCGTTTTGCTTTCCTTCAAATTGCGAATGTCCTTCCCGGGTCCAACGCGAAGCCTACTAAGCAATGGACCACTGTAATGCCGTTGTCTGTGATTGTCAGATTGAACAGAAATCAACATTTGCCTTAGTTGTGTTCTGTTACTTTTCTGCCGGCTCTCCGGACGTCGGGACTTTCAGCTGTCTGTATCCAGAATAGGGTTGGACACGGGTCGCGGGCATACCCGCGGGTGTGGACGGGTACGGGTATACGGGTCGCGATTCCAGACCCGTCTCCGACCCGTGTACCCGACCCGTGTACCCGCGGGTTTTTTCTACCTCAGAAATATGATTTTAGGAGGCATGGAAGGGCAGCAAACAAAGGCATCTGTCCTCACTATGTCGCCGAGATTCAATTAGTTCTCATAAGCTTCATTCCAGCTCCGAATTACAGCACTTCGCGTTAATACGACGGCACTTCCAACCGTGGAAAAGCAGGTTTGTCCTTAGTTCATTGTGTTTTGAAGAGTGTGCAGCTGTGAATGAACCTGAACTTGATGCCAAATGTCGAGTTTATGCGCATTGGTGACCTCCAAATCAAAATCCACTCGTGAAATGGTGCGGGTATACCGACGGGTTTGGCGACCCGCGGGTGTGTCGAGGAACCGCGGGTAACCCGTACGGGTTTAGACCCGACCCGTACGCGGGTACGGTTTTCACGGGTACGGGTACGGGTTGGTCCAGAAGTACCCGTGTCCAACCCTAAGAGATTCCAGAAGACTTTCTCTGGCATACACATGAATTGCGCCCAAGTCGTGGTTGTTCGCTACGTTTGACGCCCAAGACGCTTGACGCCCAAGACTGCGCAGTAACGATCCGTGGGAAGGATTACATCACTGCGGGGTTGGAAAGCGGCCCGTCGTTTGTTTCACGCTTCCCTCTGACCACGAAATTCAAGAGCGCACTATTTCTTATTTCTCCATCGGAAATCACAGCGACTGGTGAAAAAACGTGCTGGCCTTGTCCCTCCTCGACCGGCTGGGTCTCCCCGCTGGGTCAGGTCTCGGCTCAGCCGGTATCCGGAAACAACCCGGAAACGACTCAAGTTTCAACAGCATCGCCGCAGTTCGTAAAGCCAAGGGGGTCCAGGCCGGTCAAGCCATGACCGGGTGCTGGGAGGGTGGGTCGGCCACCAGGCCGAGAAAAAAAAATGCATTATATTTTAGAGGGTCGGCGCCTCACAGCTCAGTCTGGAGGCACAATTTGACCTCCAAACCCGCTTTTGAGGTCTAAAAGAGGCCATCAGCCAAATCTAAGACCAATCTGAGCTTGGGACCTGTCATACACCCACCATTTTGAACCTGATCCCGCCTATATGAGATAGTACATGCATGCCTACTTTTTAGGGTGGTTTGCAACTACTCTTGATCAGTTGAACAGTAACTTGAACTGACTCGATCAACAATTCATCGCTTTTACCCTCGTCATTGGTCAGTTGAAATTGATTGAGCATTTATTGAGTATTCCGCTCACTATGGGAAGTCTGGCATGGTCGAATAACTTCAAATGGACCTCCCGAGTGGTTATTTGACTGTGGTCGAAGACTTTTGCTCGAGCCACGGCATTTTCCGGACGTTGTCCAGACACATCTACGTCACCGTGGAAGCATTTGGACGTCACGTGGTAGGGAGGGTCAGCGGAGGGTCGGTTTGAAAAAAAACGGCATAAGGTTTTTTTCTTTTCTTTCGGTACCCCCTTGGTTTCCATTTAATTTGACTTGGGGCTCAAACGGTTTACAAACCATTTTACACGGTTCAAATGGTTACCGACGGCAGTACCCCGAATCGGCAGGTTCAGCCTGTTTTCAGCGGCTTTTTGGGCGACATAGGGCCTCCGTATCACTTGTGCTGCACACAGCGTCGCGGTGAAGAACTTTCAAATCTGTTTTCAAACTCTGTTCTTGCTGTTCGGCCGATAGAAAGGACCGGCCGCCTTGTTGTACGCTGAACGGCCAACTTGAACTCAACTACACAAGTAACGAGTAATGTGTAATGTCTCAGCTAGATTGGATTACCATAGGCAACTTCGAACCAAGCCCCGAGTATTTCCGGTGAATTTCTCTCTGGATCGCGATTCCGGAACCGGTTACCGAGTTGAACCTGTTGTGCCATTATCCAATGAATTTGGTACCGTGGAGTCTCACGACAGCTGAACACTCACCAGGATACTTGGAAAAGGTGTAGAGGTCAGTTATAAGTCTCTTTCACCCTACTCCCGCTTTGATTGATTGTCTCTGCAAAAAAAATACCATTTTGAACTGTTTTAAACGGTTTAAAACTGTTTAAAAACCGTTTCGGTTTAATTTGAGCGGATCCATACATGAAAACTAAATGGTTGGAGCCTTAACGGTCACCACCCAGTCGTTGCCCCAGTCGTTGCCCCAGTCGTTGCCCCCGTCATTTCCCGCGTGGTCGCCCCCAGTTGTTCAAGTTTCAGTTGTTGCCCCCACTCGCATGGTCCTTCACCCCTGCGCACAAGACTGCTCGCTTCCCCGCTGCGCCTGCCCTTGCGGCGGCTATTCTCACGGATCTCACAGAGGATATGGACGCGTTGGAGGCTTCGGACACAGCGGAGCTTTTTGGACACGAAGGGATCCCATGGTCTTCTAGCCTACTATAGAAAAGTTTTGACAGATTATGCCGGAGTGCGTCTCTACTCCTTTCCCTCTTTTCTTCCCCAATATTCGTACATTATATACTGCCCCTAGTTAGTCCTGTACTACACCTTGGCTCACATACTCTCCGGTCCATCTACCTCAGTCTGTCCGTACGCTCGGGAAACATCGTTATCGTCTCTGTCGAAGTGTCCCAAGCTTCGGCAACTTCCGGGCCAAAACTTCTTTTGCAATTCCACTGAAATGAGGGGGGACAATTCGTGCGGCAGCCGAAAGATTTGGAGTATGAGCATTGTTCATTTGGCCCAAAAATCAAATCAAACATCATTCACCCTCATCCGTGCACTCCCTCTTGCTCCTGTTCCTTCTCACGAGTTTCCTGATGCATCCCCTTGACCTCGACGCGCGTGAAAACCGGGCCCGTGAACCGCGTCCGACCCCAGAAGAGCCACATCAGCAAAACGAGGAGCATAACGCCCCCGACCGCGACGACCGCGTAGTTCATGTTGAGTTGGTTTACTGGGTGCGCGGTGGGGAGAATGAATAGCACGCAGACGAATATCGTGAACTGTCAAAGAACAAGAAAGAAATGAATGTTGATTAGCAAGGAGATGGTAGGCATGAGGGAAGGTGGACGCACTGCGAAGCTGGCGAAATTGATGGCCCAGGAGTAGCGTCCGAGATGGAAAGGTCCGCGAGTTGCGAGTCTATTTTGCACACGTAAAACCTTGCGCAGACGCCAGATGAGAGTGTGACTCACGCTGCAGGCCAGAAGACCCGAATGATGATTGGCTGGAGATATCCAAGCATGACTGAGATAGCAGCCGACGACAGAATCGCGTTGAACTGAGTGAGGATCAGGCCAAACCCCAACAAGTAAGAACAGAATTTATATACCGCAATCGCTGAACCGATATACGCGCAGGAGATAACACACCCGACGAACACCGATAGCCACACGCCCCAATACGGCGCCTGGAAGCGATTCAGCGCCATGAAGCGGCTCTTAAACGGGAACGCGTTGTCGCGCGCAAGCGCATAGAACAGGCGCGAGCTCGCCGTGAACGCCGTCACCGCCGCCATAAACTGCGCCAGCATGATCACAGTGATGCACATGAGCGTGAGGCGCTCGCCGACCGCGTCGCGGTACAGCTGCGCGATGGGGATGGCGTACACGGTGCTCTGGACGCTCGGCACAGACTGGATGCTGAAGAGGAGGGCGAGCATGTACGCGAGGCCGATGAGCCATGAGCCGACGATGCTGCCGACGACCGCGATGGGGGCGAGCCACTCTGCGCGCACGGCTTCTTCGGCGACCTGTGCGGCGGTCTCGCAGCCCTCGAGTGTGTACACGGCTTGTAGGAAACCGAGCAGGACGACAAAACCCTTGTTTTTCCAGCCGGTGAAGCTATAATTCAAACGTAAGTAGTCGAGGCATGCGGTGTGCGTGCGGTACAAACTTTTCGAGGTCCGTGAAGACAAATGAGGCGCTGTTCTGGGAAACGAAACAATTAGGCGAGTGGCGCGTGTTTCATACTCGCGCATACCTTCACTGGGGCCTTGACAAGCAGGGTAATAACCTGCGAGGAAAGGTTTCACTCGCTAGACGGATATGAAATTGAAATTGTACGCACGAGAACGAACGTGCCGCCGAGTGTCCACCACACATTGAAGCTGCTCATGCGACCGATTCCCTTCGTCCCAATCGTATTCATGATACCGGACGCAATGTTAACACCCCATGCGATTGCAGCAATCTCCACACGGGTGAGAATGCGGCCGGTACCAACCTCAGCTAGGGAGGCGAGATAAAGGGCGACACTGAATATTCCTCAGTGCAGATACGAGTGAGGAATAAGTTGAGGATGATTTACCTGAGATTTCCAGAGGTTCCAGTGAAGACCATAGCGATTGTGTAGAGCCAACCGGTTCCAACTGAATATTTTAGAGCCTGAGGTAGTATCGAAGAGCAGGTTCACTTACAACCCAAGAATGGAACGTCAGGCTTCATTTTGCAGACCCAGAAGTAGAGGCCGCCCATCGTTGGGTAGGCGCTGCAAATTTCGGCCAACGACAAGGCGATTAGCAGCATGAATATGCTGACAATCTGCGGGGAGGAAGTTTAGTCTAAAATAACCGAATGGACGCATGTGTACATTCCAGCCCCAAAATAGCCCTGCAGATCGTGAGTTCCATCATCGACTGCAAACGAAGCACAGACCCACTGGACCCCCGGAGAAAAGCCCCGTCTGGAAGGCGCTGGACATTCCGGTGAGAATGCCTATCGCACAGAAAGATATGCCGAGGACGCCGAAAAGGGACATCTCGCGTCGGAACTCGGGTTTGTAGCCTAGTTCAAGCAGCCGCTGGTCAGACTCTTCTGCAGCCGACTCTGCAGCCAGAGCGGGAGGGACATGCTCGGGGGACGACATGAGGGAAGCGCAAGAGCAGCGCTTTTGACACGGATCATGGGAAGCGACGCCTGCCAGCAGATAGAAGCAACCAAGACGCCGTAAGCGCGGCCCGCCGGCATCCGTGGGTCTGTGGGAAAGTTAAGGTTCCTGCGTGTAATCCTAACTACCTACCTGTTAGTGAAGGGACCACGAGGAATGGAGTCGGATGCAAGCCTCAACAGCTCAGCGTTTCTTTGAAAGCCGACAACTATGAAATTGAAGCAGGGTTCAATTTTTTGTTCAACTTCTGAAGTTCCCACGAAGTAACGGTGGCGAGGCTTGTACTGAGCTTATTAAGAGCTCATCCGAATTCCTGAAAGGAGAGCGAGTTTAGATTCATTAGGGGGCTCAAGGTAGATTGTCTGCCCGTCTCGGATTTCTATACGAGGATGGAAAACATGGCCCACAATCAATTTCGCCCGAGTGATTTATTCCGAGTGATAGCACCCATTCACGCACAACCGGATCTGTTCAACAATAATACTGAGTCTATTGAATCACCAGTAGCTAGCCCAGGGTAACACAAACTGGTGTTCAGATTCAAACAAACGTTCTCATACATTGGTTCTCGGCAATGTCCGATGGAAACATTATCCTATCCCAGCAGGCATTGACACCCGCCGCACATTAGTAGCTAGTGGCGGCACCAGTGAGCTCTCCACCTCGCGTCCTGGCTCAGCTGGAAATGTGTTCACTTTTTAAATAATTCCGTCCGTATGTGTCCAAAAACTCCATTCCTATCGTCCCGGTGACGGGTTGAGTTCGTTCTTAATACTCTTATCCGCGACATACATAACAGCGAAGATAAAACGTAATTGAAACGTACTTGGTTACTCCCAAATGGGAGTATATGAAAAACATGGGCATGCGACAAATCTATATTTTACAGGAATGAGGAAATCCTTCTCCTGTTTCTCCTTCGGCCAGGCTACAGCACAGAGCACAGAATGCTGTGAGCAATTTCTACGGAGTGAGAGTCAGAAACTCACCAAGCTTGGATAAGGTGCTCGCTCATTGATGCCAGATAGCGGGCTCCGAGTTCATATACGCCATTTGCTCTGGTACCCTGGTTCAGTACGTCGTACTTCGAATGAGCATTGAACACATTTACCTTTGCGGTAGTCATCCGGGATGACCGTTGTGTTAGCGCCGTTGAGCTGCAACAAAACCTATCAGGCGGATCTGTCAATCACCTCGCTGCATGGAATATGAGCGCCCACTTTGTTGCTTGGCGTAAATTGCGGCCACTCGGGACCTGCTCGTGTATTAGTCAATGTTGAACAGCCAGACGGGAGCTTACGCTGCAGGCCGAGGCCATCGTTTGGGGTAAGGCTAGTGGCGAATGAGATCCAGTAGTTAGGCATGAGCTGGCTCAAAAGGATCGCCGATGGAGAGGCATCGACTGGGAGGCCATAAACATAGGGGATTTCGTCGTCATGGGCCACTGGGCGAAGATCAGCTGCGCCAGCGGTATTACACAGAGAACGACTCACCGCCGAGCGCAGGGGGCCCTCTAACCGTTGGCTGGGTGAACAAGTACCCGAAGGCTAGCGCTCCTCCCTGGGCGGCTGTTTCCATCCAAACCCGGCGCTGGGACTCGAACCATTGGTCTCCCTCTATCCGGCTGTCAGATAAATTTTATCTGATCTGTGAAGACCGCTCACGGATCGCTGTGGCGCGTTTGTACTGACTATTCAGTCCGAACGTCTCGTTTCCAGTGCCAAAAGGCGAGCCTGGGAAGCATGCCATGAGTAGCGGTCGCGTGGTTATATCTGCAGGCACGAACCTAGGCTGGGAATATTGGGATACAGCTTCAACACAGTCCGAATAGATTCGTTGAGAGTCAGCGGGGACACAGAGGGAGAGTACTGCGCTAGCAATGATGCGACGATTTCGGCACTGGAATTGACGGTCGGATCAACCAGTATGGTGCCTAACACATGTGAGAATAAAGCAGGCTGTAAAATCCGAATCTCACCTTCATCTAGGGTTGTTCCGGCCATGAAAGGCAGTCACTGCGTTCCGACCCCCTGTAGACCCAGTGTAGTCCAAGGCATGTAAACTGAGGTAGTCGGGGCGTAGACCGACCCCTCTGTCTACGTCGGACTTCAATGTCGGTCTACGTCGGACTAAGCTGATAGACGGACGTAGACCCAACGTAGTCTGAGGTACACCCATGTAGTCTGAGGGATTACGGGGTTATTTTCAGGATGTTTGCTCGATGTGTTGGGAAAGACTGGGTTCGGTCTACGTTGGTCTACAGAGGTAGTCGCAGGTAGTCCGGATGTAGCCGAAGGTCCGTCTACACGGGGTAAACCAGGCTCGTCCGAGGTACCGACACCTCGTCTCATCATAGGTCTACTACCCCCTGTACACAGAGGTAGGCAGAGGTAGACTGAGGTAAACCTAGCTACAGGCAGGTACCCGGGGGGTTGGTCTACTGGGGGTCGGAACGCAGTGAGTCGGGCGAATTGCCCACGGTTGAGGAGCACTGATGGGAGGTCGGGAATGAGTCCTCCCGGCCCGTCAATCACAGGTTGGAAGGGGAATAATTCAATCCCCGCCTCAACAGTTAACATTCCTTCATATATTTCTGTCGTGTTAACAGCACGTAGGCATCCAAATGTTGAATTGGATGTAGCTTGTGAGGCGCACGACGGGACCCCAGAGACAAATTTCTCCCATGTGCCCTCACGGCGCTCGGGGGTGAATAAGGGAAAGGACGCTGAAGACCCAGACTCGAAGATCTGGCAAAGATGTGGGTCAGCTCACGTCGTTGCGGATCAGTTTCAACCCACTGCTGCTCTGGCCAGCGATTTTATCGGATACGTCAAAAACAAGAGGTTGGCCATTATTGCGCCCGCACTCTGTCCAAAGAGGGTGACCTGTGGATACAGTAAGATGTACAGTATGTGATGAATTCACGAGTCAAATGCACCTTGTCCTTGTCACCGCCGAAGGCTTCGATATGAAGCTGGACCCATTGGAGGGCGGCGATCTGGTCCCTGAAGCCCAAGTTCAATGCACCTCGCTTTTCAGCTTCCTGGCCTTGCGGGAATCCCAATGGGCCCAGGCGGTAGTTGAAGCTGATGTGAATCACAGGTGTTCCCTTGAAAATTATGAGATTGCATTCTTGTCGCGTTCAATGAACGCACCCGAGCCACACTTTGAGCGACCATGGAGCTTGCATTGTAGAGCTCAGAAAATCCCGCATTATACCCTCCGCCATATCTAGAAATTGGATGAGCATATTATACGGCGATCGGGGAGCACCAGAAATAAGCACGTCCAAAACATCTAGTACAAGTCTGTTAGTACACGTTAATTCTGGATACCGACCAATACTCACTACCGGAAGGCCGGCATTGGCGGGGGTCCCAGCGGGACGCAAAATGTTGATAGTCAAACAATCTTCCGACATTGAGTCAGGTATAACACTCTGCGGCCGGGCTTTGTATGAGCGAATTGGCTAGGAGGGATAGGCGCATACTACATACATATGATACCGCCGTTTGTAGGCAGGCAGGTCCAAAGGCGCTCGCATTGAATAAGCCTGGCGGTAGAGTCTTTGGCACTGGAAGCTCAAAGCGCAGGTCGCCAAGAGGAGGTTCCGCGAAGGGAATGCCTAAAGCAGTTAGTTAGCTGAGCTCGGGCTAAATTGCTGCACATCACGTATGTACCGGCAAAGAAATCCTGCTTGAATGTAGGATTGTCGAGTCCAACCAAGGTCGTATTCCCAAGCCGAATCGTAGGGGCGGTCCCAATTTGGGCCAGGGGAGCCAAAAAACTGAACTGCAACTTCATGATGGGAGATTGTAAGGAGGATTGGTACAGAGCTGCACTGCGAATCCTTGGCCTTTAAGTAGGAGGTGAGCGAGTCACGATGCGCACCACGCTCGACTCCGACTCGGATGCGCAAGTACCGCATAGTAAGGTAGCGAAGTTCCGCCGGAGGAATCCGAAGAAAACGGCTGTTCTGCGGCATCACGGCGACGCGCGCTTTGTTTGGCTGTCAGTAAACCAACGCGGAACAAAAATGGAGGCGAAGCTCACCTACTCACTCACCCTCATCGTTGTAGCTACTAGTTTGCGTAGACCATGGTAGCTCGCCTTCACCCGTATTTTCTCGACGTGGAGCGTTAGTGGGAGGTGGTGCGTCGAAGCCATTGGTGTTTCGTATGCGGCTTGGGGACACAACGCAAGGGAGAATCTGGTCCGACGTCCGCGACGTTCACAACGCAAGTAATTCCACCGTTTCCGGTATAGTATCGCAGACAGAAGAAACGGATCGTGAAGCTTGAATTCAGTTCATTCCAGTCGTCAAAAAGTCCATTCCATTCAAGGTGATTGCGATAAATCCGGGTGAGGATGGTATATGGCTGAGCGGGAAGAGCGGTGTGGTGTGTTCCAGATGGATGAAGTGAGGAATGATATGCGCGTCGCAGGGTGAGAATTCGCGAGACGCGGGGATGGTATGCGAGAGATGCGAGAAGGTAGTGCGGTCGCGGAGATGCCGCAAAATGCGATGCGTGTGTCGTTGTATCGTGAAGACGCGAACGGGGAATGAGGCCGGATGGGCGGACGGACTGCAGCTAAGAGCAAAAGCAGAGACTTGACTGGAAGGGGCTCGTTGGCGACCAAGGGAGCAAGGGAGCAAGGGAGGGTGCAAGCGGTTCGTCTGTTGGAAGCTTCTTCCCACTTCGATGTGGTATGCCACCTCCACCTGCACGGCGCACGCACGCCGACGCCGACTAGAGCACAGTCAACGAGCCCGCCAAATACACAGCCAGGTTATTGTCGCTGTTATTTTCTTCCGAATCGTGCGATGCTGCTGTGAGATCGTGCCAATTTCCACGAGTACAAACGGAATAGAAGCTAAGGTGAAAGTAAGAAGCAAGATGCGCGGCCCGAGCCCATCATCAAAAAAGCCAATACAGCCACAAACAAGCCCTCACAACGCAGCAACAAACCTCAATGTGCCACCCAGGTGCCACCTTGCACAACCGCCAAATACCCGCTGGCGTGCCAATCCCACCGGAAAATGGCGGGCTCAAAGGAACGATCAACCTTGCAGACGACTCCTCATTCGATGCCCCACCATAAAGCCCAAAAGAAACGGAGATGACTTGGATTGGGCCTCTCCGAGGCGGGTGCTGAACCTTTAGGGTTTTCTTCCTCATTTCTCAAGACTTCGGCTCATGCATCATGCCCGTTGATACCTACAGACAGTAGGTCTGCACCCGTGCTGATTGATTGATGCCAACTGATCCGTGTGATGCGAGTCGGCCCGGGGTGTGTTTCTAACAACTCAAGTTGTTCGCAAGCTGTCCATACACGGCAGGACCCATTCAATTGCTTTGTGGCCTGCCCACTGTCAAGACTGGTGGCTAGATTAAATTTGGTCTCTCCCACCCCCAGCACTATCCAAGCCGGTGGAATTCCGAATCACACAGGGACTCGGACACCGCAATGTAAGTATATTTCACAAACGCGTTCGGGGGAAAGTGAGTGCAGGTAAGTATCACATTTGGAAAGAATCACTGATTATGTTTAGATTGGAAGGTATCCGGGATGGCAAATTCAGTAGAGCGCTCGAGTACAAACATGTATTATAACAATTTGAATACAGCCACCCCCGGATTGGTCGAAGCCCTCGGCAATTTGTGAGAGGGCAACTTGATACCTGTAAAGCAAGACAGTCAGCTCGCGGAATGTACTGCTGAATCAGATTGTTCGAATACACCGACTGCGTGGATAATGTACAAGTCGGGTCCGTCCGAGCTCGAACTATTGGGCGTGAAAGCAGTGGTGGACTTGGTGCCTTGGGCAAGTCTCACAAAAATTGGCGGCGGAGTTCACGTTATAAAGATGACTTGATGAGTTCAACCTTGAAGTAACTAACGAAATGTTGGTTCAGCATCAATTAAAATCCAGCGCACACTGGCGCATACCTTAAACGAACCATATTAGCTATGTCCACTGCTTTCCTGATGCACTGCCAGTCAAAATTTCGGTGTTGCTCAATCTCAACCGTGTGAGTAACGACGCACCTCCAAAAACTGGATTTAGAACCTCCAGGATCTGAAAACCTGAAGTGGACTCTCGAGGCTCCCGTCAAAATAAAAAGAAAAACTGAAGCCAGCCCTCGACGTGGATCGGCACCTTTCCCTCGCTCCCGTGCACCCGCGAGCCAATATGGTTGAGCCACCAAGTATCCAGGGCCGATTTCTGGGCACTTCTGTTGAAGAAGATAACAAGAATTGAATAGTTGCACGCAAACCATTTCAACGATGACTTACTAGATGCATTTCAGGCCCAAGTCATTTCTAATGTTTATCTAAACTGACAGAGATCGGTCAGTCGGATAATTCTATCTAACAACCCCCCTTGTTAAGAACAACCGGGTTGCAAAAAATAATGTTTCTATCTAACAACCCTTTCTATTTAACAACCCCGGTTGCAGCCTTCAAGTTGGTGAACCGGTTCAGTTCAAATGTTCACGCAGATGCTTAGTTAAATATCCATTTCAACTTGAAGCCTTGTATAGCAGACGGAGCGCACTTGGGATACAAACAGTGCTGGCAGTGCGTCGGCCCGCCGGTAAGTCGACTCTGCGCGCCGTTTGAAGGACTACGGCGGATTTTGAACACGCGCATTCGGCGGGTGCAGGCAAGAGATCATGATGTGTCGGACAATGCAACAGCATTGGGTGCGTCCCCTCACGCGTTGACTTGTCTGAGATGCTGACCTATGGCTCGTGAAGCAGGCATTACATATGTGTGTCCAGAGCTGTACATGATTTTATTTTCGCCCCACTTTCGCACATCTCGTCGGGTCGACTGGGCTACATCGGAACAGGGCGCGCTTACTGGATTTTATGCTCGTGAGTATTTTTTTTTTCATTCCAGCTAAGGTATGAGTGCAGATCAAATATAAGGAACCAAGTAAATGCACGGCGCGGAAAGAAATTAAAAAAGGCTGCATTTGAATTCAAGCCGTTGACGCGAACACTCCTGGAGGTGCGAAGCCGGGATTTACTTGCCGACTCAATGAGAGAGGCCCACAGAGAAAAGGTAAACCCAGACAAGCCAGAGAGACGAAGAGGATGTTGCTTTGGTACGGTATGCGCTGATGGGGACGCCGGAAGGTGGGTTGGTTCGTGGTTCGGTTCGTATTCGCGGTTGTTATGCAGAACAATTATTTTTGGAAACTTTTGGGGGGGTTGCTAGAAATAAAACCAGTTTTAACAACCTGGTTGTTCTTAACAAGGGGGGTTGTTAGATAGAATTATCCCGGTCAGTCAAGCCCCGCAGACTATAGGGAGCTACGTATCTTTGACAACTTTTTTGCCTTATACTCATACCCGGGGAAGTTGAAATCTCGCAAAATGAGTCTTGACTCGGATGAAAAAAGCAGCCGCAAGAGTTACAACTGTAAATGTGCACCTGTCAAGAACCCGCGTTGAGTCAGATTCATGAGAGAAAACATATGCGTCAGCGCGGTGCAGTAGTCAGTGGCATCACGCGCACTTGCAAGTTGCCACTTGCGTAAGTCAATTCTGAAAAGCTGGAAGATCTTCACGACAGACTCAAGAAATTGGGATCTGTGGTGCTGTGGAATGAGAGAGAGAAAGAAGAAAAAAGGCGGGTTCGAAATGAAGGCAAGAGACGCATTTGGGCTGATGACTCACTGAGAATGACCTGATGAGCACGGGATCCGGTGATTGCCTGAAATCCTTGAAAACCCATTGGCTGGGTCCTACAGAATTATCTCCGAAGGTAATAGGTCTTGATAGCACGGGGATCAGCGGAACGCCTCGGCATTCTGTAGGTCAATCAAGGCAGAAAATTCGTTTTTTGCGCCAGGAAACGGTCTGAAAGCGAGGTTTGGAGGTCAATAAATTCTTCTCAATGGTATGAATCTCTCTCTCTTTTCCCCCCTTTTCTTCTCCTTTCCAACTTGAAAAAACGCTTTTTTTGCTTCCCGTCCACAGCTATAAGCCATGAGCCAAGACTTCAACCAACAGCTTGACCGGAACCACCATCATCGAAAATGAAAAAGTGGAATTCAGGCTTAGGATGTCTCCTCAGTGGTTCTACGATAGACGGGGCCTGTCCGCAACGACAGCAGAGTCCACCAACGTCAATTCGAGACCTCGAGGGCTTCGTCGTCGCTGTTCAGTGATCACTGCAGGGACACTGACAGCGACGGGTCGGGATAGAACAGTCACAAAGCCTCGAGTACCTAGGAGTGGATTGATCTGATGATCATGGCACCTGGAGCGCAGATGGGCTCAGACTGCAGAGACGGGAGAGCGGGATTGGGGCGGGGGATTTCTGTCGTCGCTGTCCACGAGCTGATTGCACAAACCCTGGCCCTACCCGGAGCCGGCCCGGTGTAGATCAATGATCCTATTTGATCCATTGACGCACGAGATGACGATTAATCAGAACAGTTGATCTAGGTTGGGCTAGCCAGGTTGACATGTCGATTTCTTTCACCCAATCCTTTTTAGTATATTTTTTAGTAGTTACTTTGCATGCGTGCCTGTAGGGACTGTTGAGGCGACGTATCCGGGGTTTCTTCTGGTCGACGGGGAGTTATAATTGATGGCGAGGAATCGTCATTGGTTACCCACGAGGTTTTAACCGTACGACCTACCTGTTGTGGCCACAACAGGTCGGGAAGATCTCCCTGATGCCTAGTCTTTCCGCCCCCCTTCAGTAGTGCGTGTGTTCTACGTAAAGATCAGTGACTTTTTTAGCCTACAAGCAGTTACTCAAATCTTCGTAGTAAACTGATTGTTCCAATTGTGGGACCGTGTCAGTATAATATATCCTCCTCCTCCTCCTCCCAACATCTAGGTTGTATTTTCTGAACAACGGACACAGAAATTAATTTCTGTATATCCTTAGCTGCATATCTGTCCTTACCAGCTGGATGGTCAGAATAAGCTGGATGAGTATACCCTGACCTCCACTGAATCTCTGTTGGGAACTAACAGCTAAGGACGCGGGAGACTGGTTTCTCCTCGATATTCAAAGATTGACTGCGACAATGAATGCTGGCAGTTGGATCCATGATACAAGAACAAGGTACATGAAAAAGGGCCTAGTCATGTCATTGTAGTGCAAGGATCGCGAGAAAGAGCAATTCGGAGTTTCTACCACCAAAAGTCAGCTGGTCGCATTGGATATAACCAAAAAATCCAGATCAACAACGAGCCTGAGTGAGCCAATATAGGATTGTTTGTATGCTGTGTCTCCAGATATTGGTGTCTTATTGAGGGGGAAATTATCTCGCAAGATCCAGCCTGAGGCTGTGGCTCAACCCGCACCTCTCGTACCTCTTTTGCTGTAGGTGACAAAAACAGATGGTTGAGTCCGGTATCAGTTTAAAGTCCGACTCAGAAGCCGTGGTTGGAGAAACAGTTTGGGCTTTTTGGCAGGGAAACGATGTAATTAAGTCTCGGGAACAAAGTTGAGCGTTGGTGGAGCGCAAACAAGGTTGTAACAAGGGTTGAACGGCATTTTCCGCCCACGGGTGATTACAAGGCGGAAATGACACATCGAGTTGACCGAGTTTGAGAGTTAATGCAGTCTACAGAGCTATGCGAAGACACTAAGTCACGGAAAGGTAGGTAAAGGTCTCACGGATGATGATCTCACTACCTAGGATTTTTTCCTCGTTCCTGGCGAGCTGTCTGGCCATGATGACCAAATTGGAATGACGCGAGCACAAAGCGGAAATGAGTAATGACCAAACTGGCACTTCACAAATCTGTTATCTGCTTGCAAAGGAATGGCAGTGGGTTGGGGAATTCAATCTGTATGAAGTTTCATGAAGTACTGTGGACTTCTGGTGAGATATTGTTCCCTTCAGCACTTGCATTGCAATTTCTTTCTCAGTGATGACAAATTTGGATGATAAAATGCTGTGTTGGCCGAAACCCAAGTTCTCTAGGGTAGCCAAACCTAAAGGTTCAGCAAAAAACTCCTCGCAAACCTCGATCGATCACTTCCGCGCGGGTCGGATTCTTCTTTATATAGGGCGCGGAACGAAGTCAACGCCTCTTGCATCCCGCCTCCACAAATTCCCCGCTTCCAAGAAGGACATGAGCGCACCAAACCTCGTCGCCGAATATCTGCTTGGACCATGGGTACGCCGCAGTAAGCTCTGATTAGCGCCGGACCTCAACCATACTCCAGCTGATAGGTACCAGCCTTGAATTGGTGCTGCAAGGCATCCTTTTCGCCCAAGTGCGTCTCTCCTTTCTACCAAATGCATTTTCTCACACGGCGGGTTACAGTTCGTCAAGTACTTGGGACAATTTCGCGATGATCCGCTCGTCTTGCGGGCATTGGTTGCGGGCCTCGCTCTCATGACTACCGTGATATCGGTCCTTCAGTTGTACGTACAAATTCGCAGGCACGACCCGACAAGCATATTCAATCTTATTTGACAGCACCCTCCTGTGGGAAGAGTTCGCCGTGCACTTTGGGACGATTCTGAGGTACCAGACTTCTTTGACGACAGCCAACGGGGTCGTTGTGAGTCTTGGCTCCCTCTTTGTTTCTTCTACTTATCCTCGCTCAACCAGCGCGCCATCGCCGGGCTGTATGTGCAATGTTACTTTTGCTCACGCCTCTACCTGCTCTCGAAAAAGTGGTACATCGTGGCACCGATGCTCGCCATTTTCATTGCTGCGTTCGTGACGACTGTCATCGCGGTGGGTGCTCGTATCCCACTTTCGTAACTGCTCTCCCTGATATCCTCAATGTAGGCAGATGCGTTCAGGTACAAAGGCGAGGCCCAGATTCTACGGGTTCCAAAGTGGTGTACGTGACATGGCTCGTAGCATTGGCGCACGGATTCACCGTTCATTCCGCAGATATCTGCCATTTCCGTTGACCATGGGTGGGTCTTTTCTGCACGAATAATTCTGATTTCCGTCTGACGGCCTGCCACCAAGCCGGCGATATCCTCCTCACATCCACTACCGCGTACTTTTTGATCAAGTGCAGGAAAGATGTGAGGTTCCAGTCCTTTGAGAGGTCAGAACCCCCCTAGAGTTGTCAAGAAACCAAGTAGTTCGCGCACAAAGGTGAGTGGGTGAGGTATTGGATTCGAGAAAACTAAAGCACTACCTACTCACTAGCTACATTAAATAGGATTCTACAATACTGCGTACATACATCTGAAAAGGTAATTCTATTAATACAGGCCTGCGCCGCAAGCGCGCAGGTAAAGGCACAGTTCTCGCAGTTCAACCACGTAGTTGAAGACGTGGTTGAACACGTCGCGTCAAGCCGTCGTTCGGACATCACCGGATGCCGTGATGCCGAGGTCCATCCCTTACATTCGCCCTTCAAGGTTTGTTCTCACAAACCTTCCATCTGTGGACCTCTGCATCAATCTCCTATCGTCTATGCTTCCCACGTCTACTCCGTAGTCTCTGTCTCGCCCTCCAGCCGATGTCCACGATCTGATCCAAGTTCAACTCTCATTGCACCGACATAGTACTCTGACTCGTCGCTGGAGTCGGAGTACCTATCGCCGAAATTCTCTTCACTGAAATCTGATGTGTCTTCCTCATCTGTGTCTTTCAGCTCCAGTGCATGTTCGGAGCTCCGAATGTCATCGTCCTCCGACTCGTTCTGTTCACTGGACCCGTCCGATTCTTCGTGGTCCGCAAACCGCGCAGCCAGAACTTCTACTGGGGGAATTGGCTCGGCCTCTGGACAGTTTTGACTCAAATGTCCCTTCTTCTTGCATCTGAAGCATCGGCCCTCTTGTCGCAATCGAATGTACTCCTGCTGAGGCAAAAAATTCTGAGGTCTGAATTGGTTCGGCTGTTTGTTCTCTTCGCTCTCTTCCGAAGATTCCATGGTGTTCTCAACCGATCTAGCCTCTCCTTCAGACTCGTCGCTTATCTCTGCCTCAGTTGCGCTTGGGATACTCTCGTCGTCCGTCGCAGCACGAGTGGAAGTCACAACGCTGGGGGTCAGGTTGTAATTCCACCGCTTTCTCTCCCGCTTCAATGTCTTCCTTGCCGCCTCATGACGGGATGCATATTTGACCAGTTTGTGGATGGAACTTCGCTCCGGGTTCAAACCTTTTCCAATCAAGTGAAGACGGAGGTACCCTCTAATTCCATTCCAAAATATCTGTCTAATTTCCCTTTCTGTCACGTCAGGAAACCGTACAGCCAATGTCTCGAGGTCGCGTTGGAAGTCTCGAACATCATTCTTTCCTTGCTCTGCCCCGGTAAGTTGCTGTCTCAATTGCAACTTAAAGTCTGGTGGGAAGCAATAATGGAACAAAGCCTCATAGATAGACTTCAACGTCCATTCTTTCTGCCGAAGCGCGACGTGCTTCATGAAAAACCTGCTGGCTTTTCCCGACATGAAATTTACCACGATCTTGACTGCCATCCGGTCCTTGATCCCATTCCATTCGCGCCAGGTGTCCACCTCATATGTCCATTGGTCAAAGAGGTCTAAATCCGCCCTTCCATCGTAGGTACACGGGTTCTTGATTTTCACACCACGCGCAGATCTCAATCTTCCAGAGCTCAACATTGTTCCGTTGTCCGATGAACTCGAATCAGACGAGCTGTCTGAGCTCGAAGCCGAAGATTCAGCAGTCATTTCTGCAGTTGTGGCTCGAAACCAGCCCCCTTCCGGTATTTCGGAGCTTTCACGTTTGAAGCTCTTCACATTAATCTTACGGCCCTTAGAAGAAGAGTTGTGTCGATTCCTCTCGGCCTTATCAGGTAAGACTGTATGCGTCGAATTGTTGGAAGGTGTATTTGACTTTTTGCGGTGTTTTGGCTGCTCAGAGTCTGAACTTTTACTCTGAGCGACGGAGATCCGACCCATACCACAAAAAATCACCGGTTCATTGTCCCCGCGGATAGATTCCGACCTCGCAATTGATTCATTGTCCGATTCCTCGTATATCGTGTCCATAATCAATGCCGGTACATCCCGGTAAACTCTGATGGCCAAGGTATGTTTCTTCTGCGAGTGTCCATACTCGACAACTGGTAGAGTGTCTTTGCCGTTGTATCCTGGCGGTAACATCGTCGCAGAAGAAATCCAACATGGCAATGGCCCCAACTGATCTTCAGTATCCAAGAGGTCGTTCCAATCCATTGCAAAATAATTCTGATTCATATCCTTGCCAGACCTATTTAGAGTATGTGCGCCCTCCGTTTCACCTGGTCCGGTTTCAACTCCGGCCGTCAAGATGCGGGCCACACGGCTATCAGAGCCGTTTACTGCCTCCGCCACTTTGTCAGATTTGACCAAAGTCGGAGCAGGTCCTGCCGCGAGCCGCTTGCTCCGGCATTTTGGGAGGTAAGTCCCCAAGCCAAGTTCACCGCAAAATGCGCATGAAAAGGCCATTCCACCATCCGTGAGCAAACGGCTCGAACGGGAATCATAGGCAGCCGAGTTGTCGACGGTCGCAAGACCGGACATCTCAAGGCGCTCAGCAGCCGAGTTGTCAAGCGTCTCGGCAGAGCGCGACATCTCAAGGCGCTTGAATTCAACGGCCGAGGCGTCGACACATACAGTGGACACCTCAAGGCTCTCGACAGCCGAGGCGTCAACGCAAGAGGCGGACACCTCAAGGCGCTCAACATTCCCCATCCAGACCACATCGACCGTCCCGGATAGAGGCGACAGGTCCAATTTAGCGATGGGTGTGGGGAACATTTGCGAGGAAAGACTCACGCAGTCTGTCCACGGGTTGGTGTCGTCGAAGCCGTCGATGTACACACCCTTTGGTGAGGTACACTGGCAGTCGATCCAGGGGTTGGTGTCCTCGAGGTCGTCGAAGGCCACACCGGTTACAGCCACCTCAGACGAGGTCTTTACGTTGTTGCATGCAATAAAAACCATTCTAGAAAGAAACACTCGGGTGATCAATCCGAGAGTCGACACGAAAGAAAAATCCAAGTAAAAGGTACCACTCAAAAAATGTGAGGTTCCAGTCCTTTGAGAGGTCAGAACCCCCCTAGAGTTGTCAAGAAACCAAGTAGTTCGCGCACAAAGGTGAGTGGGTGAGGTATTGGATTCGAGAAAACTAAAGCACTACCTACTCACTAGCTACATTAAATAGGATTCTACAATACTGCGTACATACATCTGAAAAGGTAATTCTATTAATACAGGCCTGTGCCGCAAGCGCGCAGGTAAAGGTACAGTTCTCGCAGTTCAACCACGTAGTTGAAGACGTGGTTGAACACGTCGCGTCAAGCCGTCGTTCGGACATCACCGGATGCCGTGATGCCGAGGTCCATCCCTTACAAAAGACGTCCTGCCCGCGAGTGTCGGCGTTCTCAACGCACTCATTCGTTTGACCTTTCAAACCGCCGCACCCGCCACCGTTTGGTACGTCATCTCAGCTTCTATCCAATACATCCACTCACATGATTTCCCAGCGCCTTCATCGGCTTCGTCTTCTCGCTGACTTTCCCAAACGTCGTCCCGCATGCGCGTGTCGTAGGAACTCTGGCGTCAAACGTGATACTCCCCAAGCTCTACGCCTTTTCGATGATGTGGACACTCAACGCGCGGGTGCACATCCGTGCCGAACTCAATGCGTCTGGTGGCGGCAACATCTCCACGTTCAACACCGCACAAAATGTCCAGCGCACAGTTGTCGTACGTTTTGTTTCGTTCTGATACCCGACGCTCAACTCGCTGTGCCTTTCTTCGTAGCATGACCCCGAGCTAGGAACCGCTGAGGGCAAGCTGGCGAGTGCGGAGGTATGTGCAGTCCCTACCTCGACGGAAATTCTCTTCGCTTTGAACACCATGGCTGACACGGCCTCCCTATGCTAGTTCTGCGAACCGCGGAAACCGAAATTGCTCGTCGGCCGTGCAGCAGTAGTAAAGCGTGCGGAGGTCGTCGAAGATCGGAGGATTCCGGTGACGAGGTGGTTTTTGCTCCGCCGAGGAAATCCAGTGTCGGGCTGTCGACGAGCAGTGAGTCGTGATATTGTCTGTTCTGGGGGGGTTTATTACCGGTTCATGTATGTAATAGGTGTACAAATGGCGACCCTTGTCGATGATTCTGGACTGTGACCTTGGTTGAATGAGGATGATTGATTGATTCAGGCAACCGCTTCGAGCGCCTCGCTCATATCAATCTCCTTCTGACACAACCCACGACACGACCGCCTGTAAACGCGATTCAATGGCCGCACAGGGGATGGGTTGGCATGGGTTGCTGACTTGACTTCGGTTACTTCACTCACAGAGTACTACTCATCACCCTGACAACCCAATCCCCCGCGTCAACCTTCGACGCCTGCGGTTTTCTTTGTCACCCGGATAGTTCAAGAAAATTCGCTTCCTTACAGTTCGAATAGAGAAGAATCCAGAGGTTGCCATGGTTATCATGCAGGGATTTTATCCGGAGAGCGTGTAAGTTCTTAGTAAGTTCTGCAGCTGATAAACTTGGCAACCGCTGATGGGGTTAAGATTCGATACTTCAAGCTTTACACCTACGTGGGTTTTCAACCCGGGATTGAAATTCTGCCAATATCCACCCTGGGCAAACGGCAGGAGAACAGCAGAGCAGGACAACTTAGGAGCTTCATATCTCACTGGCAGACTCAGGCTGTTGTGGAAGAAATCGAAGTTGCATTGTCACAGCGGAATTTGAAATATCACGGTGCCAGAGGTGCTCAATCAATGTCAGGAAATATCTCGTCGCCGCGCTCATCCATCGCATCGACTATACGTGTCCGCGTTTTTCTCCGAAGTCAATCCGAAGTACTCGAAACGGCCGGAACTCACCGCGTTCCGGGAGGAGATAGTAAGCAGAGGTGACCAACCACGGGAACCTCAAAGTAGAAATGACTCATGTTCGAAAAGTCAATTTCAAGCATTTCTCCGGCTGCTGTGGCTATGACAAAGTTATAAAGTTCTATTTGGCAGGGGGAAGTATCACTAAGCATTCTGGATTTTTCTCGCCATTACTTTGTGTTCCCCCGTTCTCCGGTGTTCTTTTCTTTGTCGTGAATAATATTGCATGACAGAATCTAAATCTTGTGTTACACAACCCGCAAAGGTCAGCTCTATGACCATTCTCTGCCGCCTTCCAATGAAACTTATGCGCATGCCTGGGGCAGAACAGGTAATACTGTTGACGGCCATTACCAACGGCACGCAGAGGCCGATTTCCCCGGGAAACGCTGGCGTTTAAAGAGGGCGAACCTTGGGCTCCCACAATCATCGCGATATGAGGATTATGGCTGCACACCCAAATTTCCTCTTGAACAGCCGCACTCTCATCATCGGCGGTTCGTCCGGGCTTGGCTTCGCAGTTGCCTCTGGCGCGCTCTCCAGCGGCGCCAAAGTCCACATCACCTCCGTCACACCCGAGAAGCTCGCATCCAAAGTCGCGCATCTCCAATCCCTCTACCCGAACGCCCACGTCAGCGGGACCCCAGCCGACCTCTCCAACACCGAGACCCTCGAAGCCAATCTGCAGCGCGTCCTCGACGCGGCGGTGCAGTCCACCGACGGCCCGCTCAACCACATCGTCTACACCGCGGGCGAGGGCGTGGCCCGGACGTCCCTGGCAGAGACGACGGCTGAACTTGCGCTCGCGCCATTCACCGTGCGCTACCTCGGGCCGCTGCTCGTCGCGAAGCTCATCGCCGCCCACCCGGGGCGTTACCTCACGCCAGCAGCGGCCTCCAGCATCACGCTCACGTCGGGCATCTCCGCGCACCGCCCGACACGGGGCATCGCCGCCATCGTGGGCATCGCGGGCGCCATCGAGGTGCTCGCGCGTGCGCTCGCAGTCGAGCTCGCGCCGATCCGCGCGAATGTGGTGATCCCCGGCGCGGTCGAGACGGAGCTGTTGAACACGTTGACGGGCGGGCACACTGAGATTTTCAAAAAGATGAGTTTGACCAATGAGGTGGGCACACCGGAAGGCGCGGCGGAGGCGTATTTGTTTTGTATGCGCTCAGCACTGGCCACGGGGCAGGGATTCAAGATTGACAACGGGCAGTCGTTAGCTTAGACGACCTTCCTATTAGTATAACTTTGTCGTGTAAAAATGTTTGGTTTTGGTCGGAGGGAAAATATGGGCACACCTGGGACCCGCTTGGTGCCGGTATCGGTCTGGCGTGGGGGCAAGACCATCGGGACCCCCGTTTGGCCGTCCTGGATGTCAGCAGCTATGGGTGGTGCTTCGCAGATTTTTGACCTAGCATTGACTGGGACGAGCGAGGGCGAGACGGGTGGGTGAAAGCTCTCACCTGGGTCGAATTTCTGCCGTGCCTGACAACGTTCTCGCACCACTGACGAGGACGTTTTCAGTCCATAGTATTGGAGGCATCCGCTTCAGACTTTTGTTCGGTCACTCATCTCAGTGGTTCACGAGATGAGAGTTGGATGGAGAGACAGCCGGAAGCTCGGGCCGGCAAATTTGATCACCGACGCGCGTCTCCCTCGGCGTCTCACTCTTTTTGCTCTCGATCTGTTCGCTCTCCTGCAGTTGCTCTCGCTAGTCAACAACAACGCCGCATCGCATGAAGACTGCAACGAATCTGGACGGGGGGGAATGAACAGCCTACAAGCGCGCCGAGACGAGACTGGAATGACGACGCCGACACGGACGGTCAGAGCAGTGCGAGGGGAGGGAGGGGGAGGGAGAGGGCTCGAGGTCAAGTGGCAGTGGTTAGGGATTAGAATGGTATGCAGCCAGGCGCCCACCCATCGACTGAGCCGACTACTCACAGACGCCCGCTACTATGTAGCTCTTCCAAGAGCGTATGTACGCGCAGGGTTGCGAATCATGAAGATACAGCGAGGGCCTCGAGCGGACGAGCAACGGCACGGACGACAGTGCGTGCATCTCTCCACTCCGCAGAGCGCATTATACTAACGATTCCACAGAATATCTGCAGTATGTGTGCAGACCTCGCATGGCTGTGCCGTACCGAGGAGACCGCTGCGCTGCCTACAGATCCACGGAAGCTGCCCCTCCATCCACGGCCCCGCCGTTCGCCTGCCTGCCCACGTCTCTCCGCGTGGATCGATGTCCGCCCATCGAAGCTCACATCCGCGCGATCCGTACATGTAACACGGCGTCCGCCGCCGACTCAGCGAGAAGGCACTGCTGCATCCCTGCGCCTCGCCTCTCCCTCCGTCCACAGCTCACAATCTCCTCGACGCGCCCCGACACACGCAGCCGCACTCTCCCCGCTGCTCCCGTACATCTTTCATTTCGTCCGCAGACGCATAATCAGCGAGATGCCTTGGAGATGCCGCTCCCTCTCGCTGTAGGAGTGCAGTAACACGTGTTGTCTTGTAACTTGTAAGTCGACATCATCTCCAACTCCTTTATTCATTTCGGTTCCTGCAGATGCATGTTGCGTCCACCCCGATACCCAAGCTTAAGCCGGCTACATCCGCCCCACGCAATGCTTCGGGCGACCTTCGACCGGCAACGTTGCGCTGCCCATTCTTGCCCATTAGCAAGGTACGAGCAGCCTCTTCTCCGTCTCAGGCAACGAGCCCTGCTCCCGCGGACGACGTGCTTGCTCAGTCGGGTCACGATGCTTGTCGGCGCACTCGTGCGAGCGCCTATCGGATGTGTCCACGCTGCAGACGCCGGGAGCTCCCTCGGATTTTGCGACTCCCACATCCCTCGACGCCGTGTGTCCGCGCGCAAGACGGGACGAGCTCCTCGTGCACAGGGGTCTACAGTGGATGGCGCGTAACAGACGCACGCGCGGCCGCACGTCGCGTGGCTGGGCCAGACGCGGGATCTTGCAAGGGGTAAGACTCGATGTGTGTCGATGCCCCGCTAGAGTTGGCGGTGCTTCTGTGGTGGACTGCGCAGTGCGGTACATCGGAGGCGGAGATCCTTGGGCGCACTGCTTGGGCCATGCGGAAACGCAGACGGAGCCGTGGCTACGTCGAGTGTGTTCTCGCGGGATGAGCAGCGGAGGGGAAGCCCCGCACGGGCATCGCGCTCCTTTCTCGATTGAGCCCAATCCTTCCCCCGCGAACCGCATATCCGCTATGCGCTGCGTTGAAGACGCGCAGAATGGTCCTGCGGATTTGCTCCTCGCCCTTATGCGCTCCTCCCGCATTGTAGCGCGGCCTTCAGTATCCACAGTCTCGCCCATGCCAGCCACATTCTGTACTGGCTGCCACACCGCCCGATGCATGTCGCGCGCTCCGCGTCGACAGCCTGCACACGCATGCCTGATTCGGTAGCGCCGCTATCAGCCTACGACTCTGCAGCCCAGTACTTTTTCCCACCCGTCGGTCGCATCGAATCTTGGAGCATGTCGACGGTCGACGCGTCCTTTCGTGATCGGTTGCTCGTTCGTCTATTGCCTTGCCGGTGGTGGCATACTTCGTGAGCCCTATGAACCGGTGCTCTCCAACGGACCCATCTGTTTAGCTTTTCTGGACTTCGCTCTGAACGGCCCCCGATGTCCGTCTTTCTTAGGGTATCGCACACATGTCTGCGTATCATCTACTCCCTTGCTGCGCTCGAGCTGTCCACCCTTTGTACTAAGCCCAATCAAATTGATTCTGCTTTCCGCCAACACTGTCAAGCTCCAGCCAAATATCCGCTTCCATTGAAAACCATCATGTTGATTCTTCTCGACGACATTGTCTCCACAATCATGTCCCATGCTCTTCAAGTTTCTGATGAAATGTTCTCTTCGACGTGTCTCTTTTCCGGTGCTGCCATGAGTGGGCGTACCCAGGCCAGATGTCGTACTCTGGCCGATCTCGAAGACTCGAATTGGGGTTTTCGGTGTCAAGTTTGGTCTCATGTTGGTCTCATGCCGATACGAACATTTTCTGCAAAGGCCATCCAAACTGGCAAGGAATCTTGCCGATTTATCTGAATGCTTCTGCTCGCGGAAGGGTACAAAATGGCATCAATATCTCTCGCTGGTCATCTGCTCCTCCAATACCCCGGAAATGGTGCTTTTATATACCCTCACTGCAACATCTTGATGGATCTCAACGTTTGGAAGTCACTCAAGGATGAAAATTACAATGTCGCAACTTTGCTTCTTTGCCGCACGCGTTTGGCATCCCCCGCATGGTACTCATTTAATTACATTGCCCTCTTCCCGGCCTACTCCCGACTGGCCAGAGAGGGTTCAAGTTCCCGTATTTCTAATCGTCTTCTGAGAGAGTCGTTGAACTCAATTTTCTTCCGAGATTACTGACACACCCGGACGCGTATCAAATGCACAAATGGACATGATATATCTACTACGCCGTCAAACGCTCTGAAAATGGCTAAGTAAAAAACACCTCCTCATCACTGTCCGAATCATACCCGGCGGCAGTCAACTGAGCCATAAACGGCGACTCCACGCGGTCCGGGACTGGTGGCGGGCTAGAACAGCGGGATAACAGGAAATTGTGAAATAGGGTATTGACCCTACAACGGATCGGTGAAATACACGTTGGAAGATAGACGTGCACGCACTCTTTTGGATGCGTAACGGCGCCAAAATGTGTCGCGTCTGGTATTTGGACTACCTCCACTGAAACGCCAGCGGTCCGGAGGAGGTCCGCCACCTGTTGCGTCGTTGAAAAATCATACGCGATGTCTGCCCCACAATGCACCAGGCACACGGGAGACTCGATGTTCCGTAGCGCCTCGAGGCTGTACGCCTCGCGTAGCGTGAAGAAATCGACGCTCACGGCGCGGAAATCGTCGAGACCATCCACGCCCCATTGCGACATCGCAAATGGCATTGTGGCACGAAAAATCCTGGGAGCCTGAGTGGTCAGAAAAATGTATTGAATCCAGAGATCAGGGCGCACGCATCAAATATCTCTGACGGACAGCCGTTCACCGACAACTGGACGCACCCCGTGAAGGCATCGCTCATCACAGATCCCGGCTCGAAGTCTTTGATGTTCTCCCCGCGGCTCATGCCTTCTGCCCAGTAGTCGAATATCTCTCGGCGGCCCTCCGCAACGTCTGGTGGCTGGACAACCCAAATATGATAGTCAGGGCAATAGGAGGATGGTGGATGAGCACGACGTACATACCTCGGTGAGCGGGAGGGAAGACACAACGAAAATTGAAAGAACAACGGACGGAAACAATATTGCGGTCTGAATTGCGATGCAGCCCCCCATCGACATCCCAAATAAATGGTAGCGCGGAATTCGCAACGCTGCCTGTATGAGATGGCGTCAGCTGAGCGTCGAGGGCGTGTCCAGAGGACGCACCATGACCGCCCCGACATCCCGGGCCGCAATTTCGCGACCATAGCCCTTCCCCGCTCGCCCTATCGTCTGCTCGTGGCATCGCAAATCCAACGCAATGAGATTGAAACGCCGCAGTTCGCGGTCTGCAAATTGCACTATAGGCCAACTATTAGACAAGCTCTCAAGGTAAAAAAATGCATACAATGGTAAATTATTTTTCCAATGTACACAGGGTGTAGAAATAGAACTGTTGGAAGCGCTGGGTCGATAGATGGCGCAGAGGTACACGTTGGGGTAGAAACCACGTAGTTGAAAACCACAGTGCCCGTTGAGGTGTTCACACTGATGTCGGGCATGATCGAGTGGGAGACAGGAAGAGAAAGAACTCGACCATGGAACTCATTAATATATCGCCAATAGTTAGGGGCGTACCAGTGGCGTACCGTTACAGTTGAAATTCGGATAAGCGGGGAAATTCTCTCGGCAGTCTAAACGGGAGATTCAGCTGCAGATCAGTGCAGATCCGCCGGGTCCTTTGGGACAGGAGATCAGTGAAGATCAGCGAACTGTTGGGAGCGGAACCTGGCGCCCCGGCACCAGGATCATGCAACACGATCGAATAGCACGAGGGCGTTTCAACTTTCGGACACGGCGCTATGTGTAGAGTACTGTGCCACGGGCTAGTAAACGTGCCGCAGATCCACATGAGTGAACTTGGTCTTCTCGCACTTCGATTCAGATCCAAGATGCAGGGCAAGGTTCCAAATCCATATGGAGTCGGAACGACCGGGACTTATAAGAGAGGACAGCGCTGAAACCGCGAGAAATTACTCCGGGGAGAGGAAGGTATATAAAGGCGTGGACCCACGACTTTAGAGGTAGCCAATCGCATGGCTCCGCGTCGTGTCGGGAAACTGGGTACAGTACTGTAAGAATATCACATCCAAGGGAGGGGGGGGGGGAAAGAGAGCTACAATCCAATAATTTATTCAAGAAAACAGTGGCCTTTTATACCTCGAGAACAATGTACAATACAGGGACAAACGGATGAGGTAGAACAATGAACCAGACCAGCTGAGTCACGTCTCCATGCTAAACGCTGTGCATCTCCATGCCAGCATATCAATGCGCAGCCAACCACAGCCAACCGCCACGACGCTCCTACGTGTCGGCTTGTTATCATTCCAGCAAGTACTAAGTTATCAATCAAGTGAGTCAATTTCGCCCGCCGGCGAAAAGAGACCTCTCCCGCATGCAGGCCAATGAGTTGACAGAGTGTTTGAGCGCCCTTCAAGCTTGTATTTTCGCGTTATATTCAACGTTGTGGGGCGAACTCAATGAACGCACGATGCCGATTCTCGGGATTTTGATTACCACTGACATCGTCGAGATTGTCGAGATGTTACATGTTCTAGATCTCTCGGTCAGAGATGTTCTCTGATCTTCTATTACCGAACTTGTCCCGAACGTTCGAACTAAGTTATCCATTTCCTTCCCTCCGTATTGGCAGAGGTCCTGTCAGGTTCGGTCTATCTCAGTAGCATGTAAGTATCCATCTGGGCAAGGAGGGCAGGAAAAGGGAGGGAAAACAGTGCCGGAAATACAACAAAAGGTTCCCCGTTGGTTCCCCGATGGCGGAGCAGAGCACATTCAGGGCAGTGTTCGATGAGGTCGCAAAATGCATGGTCACCGTCACCGTCGATTTAAGTCTCTACGGATACGTCCCCTCAAGCTAGAGGACACCAGGTAAGTAGAAGAACGAGTCTCCCAAGTTGAACCGGTTTCACGCACGCATAAAGCATTACCTAGTGAATGAGAAACCGCGAAGGCAATGTCTGCACCGGCGGTACTAAAGTGCATCGGAAAACGGAAACACACCTATGTGAAGACGTGAACGAAAGCCGGAGCGAATTGGGTAAATATGCCGCCAATAAATGAGACAAGCACTTGCCTCATATGCTTGTAAGTACGTTTAATTGCCTTTTTCGTCGTACAAGACAGATCGGAAGAGAAGAAAGTTCACCTCAACGTTCAGAAAATTCAGGGGGATACTCCCGCCGAACCGACCTAGACCTAAGAATTTTGAGAGTTCCGAAGAGTTCGTCGTGGTGGTAGGAAGCAAGATAAATCTATGATAATGGCAGCCTTACAAAGAACGAACACAGAAGACCCACTTCATAAAAGACAATGCCAGCCATGCGTTGGAATCACACGCACTTCAACCCACACCGTTAACCATGGACACAGAGCCGGACTTGATGTTCATCACACCCGGAATGCTGCTAGGCAAAGGAAACCAGTGCATGTTCACCAAACAATTCAATCCCTGAACCATCAAGATAGACCTACACGCACACGGAAATCTACGGCCTACAAGGCTACAATCCTGATAGGATCCGCTGTTAAGAAGCCCTAGGAGATTTGCTTAAACAATGGCTGTTGCAACACTAATCCCGGATTAAATCAGTGCTTGATTAATCACGACCGAGAGGCATTGGGAGTTGAATATCCGATTAATCACTTTGGTTTAAACGGTGATTGAACTGGATTAAACCGGGTTAAACCTTGGGTTAATCTCGGGCACAAAAACAGGTCGGAGTGAGACTCGAACGGAGCACCGCGGGGTTGGAGGGAACTAGAAAGAGGCGAAGCCGTTCGGCGCGTTCAGCGACATTGACCAACAGCATTGTGGTGCACTAGATGCCGCACGCCAGCCTTGGATGTGGTGTGTGGAGCTGACACACCGAACAAAATTGAACAACCGTCAACTAACCTAAACTAACTGACTATGCTATGATACAGTGTTGGATACCCGCTTGGACAGGTACTCCCTCTCCTCTGCCCGCTGTCCCTCTATGAAGCTAATCACATTTGCCGTCGGCAGAAGCAACTCTTCATGTCCACCAAGCCGGGCTAGCGTCCGAGCCTCTTCCGCGCGGCGCTCATGCATTGATGCTTTTTGCCGAGCGTAGGCGGCGTGGCCGGGCTGGTTGGCAGAGTGAGACTGCCCAAGCCGAGTCCAGACTTTTTGCATCTTGGCAAAACTCCGGATCGTTCGCAGTAATTCGACGAGTTTCTGCTCCTTCTGTTCTTGCCAGCGCTGCATCTCGGCCTCAGCGCGAAACCATTGGACACGATCACCTAAAATCGAGTTATATCCTATCTCAGTGCTGGACCGCGGATAGTTTCCCACCTTCATTCGACCATTCGACCATTCATCCATCTCCGACTGTGAAAGTTTCCCCATTTTCCCCAGCTGCCACAACCAGCCTTCGGGTCTTTGCTCCCGTTTCTCCTCCTGCTGTGAAGTAGTCGCCGGCTTTCGCTGTCTCGGAGCTGAATAATCCATGCCTTGAGATAAGTTTCGACACCAAGGGTGAGAAGAAAAAGCGGACCTGATTTGCGCGTCTCTATCCGAGTACCACTAAGCGCTGCACAGACTAAGTCAGCAGTTCCACTGCATCTAAAATAGACGCACCAGTCGTTGCGGTACTAGTACCAGCTGACGGTGTAGGGACTTGGTGCGATGAATTTGAATCTATTCCTCCTGACATCCTGCGAAAAGGGTCAAACAAAGCAAGTGAGTCTTGTCTCCCTATGTTCGCTGATACTCTGTTACATCTTCTCGACATCTAGAAATACCCCACACCCAGGACCAAGCGCGACTTCAACTCCAGAGCCAGCACATGCGTGAGTCTTCCTTCGTTTTTCTCGGTACAAGGTTTGGTTGACTTGCTTTGCATGTAGGATGGGTCCTCGCCGTTCGTCCCGCAGAAGCTCGGCCAAGATCTCGCCTCAGGCTACAGTCACCAAGAAAGGCCACGTCAAGCGCCGCACCGTGTGAGTAGAATATTGCATACCATCTCAGTGCCGCTCTCATTCAAATGCAGAGGATGGGTCGACAGCGACGAGGAGGAGGGGGCGTTCGAGACGGAACGAGATGCTTCGAACTGAGCATGGTGAGTGCACGCCCGCATACACACCACCGGATTCATACTCAGTAAATCCAGTCAAAGCCTCGTTCGGCATTGACACTCTCTCTGTCTGCTGATCATGATCTACTCTTTATCGTTTAATCCGTTTAACACCCTCTACCACGTACAAACCTGTTTAATCACCGTTTTAATCCCTTCGAGTCGTTCAATCTGTTCTATCACGTTTAAACCTGTTTAATCACCGTCCAACCATTACATTGGCTTAATCAAGTTCAGACATCACCCTTTCGATACAACTGGTTCCGGTTCTTTTGTATCAGCTGCTACTAACTGCTGTGGAGGGAATGTGGCCGTCCGGGTTGTCGCATTCTGTATCGGCAGTTTGGCTCAGTTGGTTGTTGTGCACCTTTCAAGTCCGCTCTTCCCTACGGCATGGGGTTCAATCCACAGAGCTTCCACCTTTTTGAAATTGTGCCCGTTACCCTTTAACGCGGTTTAATCTGGTTTAATCCTGGTTCAATCCGATTTAATCACTGTTTCAACAAGGCGATTAATCGGAATTTCAACTGCCACACATAGGTCCCAACGCCTCTTGCTGGTGATTAATCAAGCACTGATTTAATCCGGGATTAGTGTTGCAACGGCCATTGTTTAAGCAAATCTCCTAGGGTTACTGCGCTGTTGTCTCGAATATCACCGAAGTGTCGATGCGGATGCGAACGCCGCGGTTAAAAAGGCCAAGTGCGATTTGTTTCTGCAATTACCTGCGGATACGAGTTGGCCAACTAATGTACCCCGTGTTTTGTACTCGCATTCAACATTGAGCCTTTTAAAAAATCCCAAGTGGGAACGCCAAGAAAGCGTTGGGAACTGATGCAGAGGAAGCCATGTATATTATCTCCTGCACTGTACTGTACTTGTGCGGACACGACATCAATACAATAATTAAGCCGGGGTAGCACCCAGGGAGGTCGCAACATCGGTGGTGAAGGTCTGGATGCTTCCGTTGGTCCAGGCCTGGAAAGATATCCAACACATTAGTATCGCTCTATGCCTGCAATTCTCTTGGACTCACGCAAACGAGACGGGCTTGGGCTGGCAGTGAAACGAATTACTTGGTCAGATCACAAGTCCCGTGAAGGAAAGGAGCGAGTACGCACTGGCAGTGTTCTTGCCCTGGAAGTCGCCGGCCTCGACGAGGTTGTCGACGAAGGTCAGACCAGCGGCAACAGCCGGGGCCCAGGTGGAGCAGGCATTGTCAAAACTGGGAGATAAATCAACGATTGCACGGGAGTGAAATCTATAGCTAGGAGCCACGCGTACTCGGTGGTGAACTTGGCAATGGTCTCCCCAGCAGGGATCGTGAAGAGGAGTCTGTCGTCGGCGGCGAGGACGAGGCCGACGGACACGAAGATGAAGGAAGCAAGGACGGAGAAGCGCATTGTTTTTTGAGACTTGTTTAGGGAGGAGGAGAGTTGATGAAGCTTTGAGGATCTGTGGCTCTTCTTATATACTTGCCGCGTAGTAAAAGCGAAGGGCAGTATAGGCCGTGTACTTAGTAACAGCGGAGGGCAGTATAGGCCGTGTGGGGTCATCCGGCTTCCCGTGGCCACCGGAAGCTGATGCGTCGCCTTGCGTCGCCATGTTGCAGAGCAGGGTCCAGGTCATCCGGAGCAAAGAGTTCAAGTGCGAATTGACTGCGAAAGAAGTCGAACTTTGAAAGCGAAAGGGCATTCCTGCTATTGTGAGTTGTGGAGTATATTGAACGCGTTGGAGAGCCAGACAAAGAGTGACCGCCCAAGTAGGAATCGAACGGTTCAGACTAAGATATTGATGACAGCCGTGTATTTATGTAAGCGTCGGGAAAATCCTTCTGTCCCCGTCGTGGCGCCATCCAGCATGACCAGATCCACACAGAGTATCAGGTGTCGCAGATCTCGAAGAACCGGGTCCAATCGCGAGTGCCGACAACGACGTGAAGTGTATCATAGTAACCTTAGTAAACACGGCGTGCGAGCTCCGATAGACGTGGTGTAAATGCGACTGCCTTGGTCGTGCCGTTGACTCTACATATACGACTTGAAGATTGGTGCGTTACTTAGTGAAGACCATGGTGAATTTGAGGCGCAAAGAAAGTGAAATGTAGCCAAGCTGCGACGAGGAGCACCAGAGAGCTTGACTCCAGGGAGACAACTTGACGCAGTCAGCGTCGATTTAGCGGCGGTCGACACATATGAGTTACCTGCGACGTCCAGGCTGAAGAAGGAACGTAGGACAATCAGTCAACCGGGTTCCGCTCATTGAGAATGGCACCGCCGCACAGCCAGTAAGTAAGATTGGGGGTTCAGTTAGACATAGCGCACACGGGCTACGCAAGCGCGTGTGCCTGCAAGTCGGCGTGTGGCGGGATGGTCGTTTTCGGGGACCGGCAACCAACCGGCAATGGCTAACCGGGCGAATTGATTGCCGATCACCGCCGTGCCGGCGCCTGTTCGGCGCTTGTTGTCCGTCTGGCGCTCTCTCTGCCCCTCTCAAACTCGTCCTTTTGCTGGCTCGGGCTCTTCGAGTTCTGGAAATCTTTGCAGCAAATTCTCACGTATAGCCTACCTAACGGGCATGCACCAAGCGTGCCAACGTCTCCGTGTGCCACTCGCTGCTTTCCTCACAACAGAGTCCTGACTCCTCAGCGCATTTCCAAGGCGGGCTTAAGCTTACACTAATAGTGCGCTCAAAGTAGCAATGGGCACTGTACGGATCCCGCCGTGCATTCTTGGCTTGTGCACGCCTGTGTTCTGCGGCGCCAACCACTGGCACGAGGTGACCATCCTCGTCTTCCTTGCTTTTCCCATCATCCATGTCGCTCCCCTTCCCTGCAGTTGCCACGTCACCAGGTCATGGACGCCCGACGACGCTGCCGGCGCGCCGCATGCGCCAACTGCACACCGCATCCATGCAGCTCCGTTCTCGTCCCCGGCGCGTCGACGACGCTTCTGGGTGCGAGTCCAGTATCGAGGTAGGTCGTCTTCCTTCTTCTCCTTCCTTTTTTTCCATCTCATACCTTTTGTTTCGTTTCGCAGAGCCTTCTGATGCTGCACCAGCAGCTAACCCTCGACGTGCTGCTCTACGGCGCCCAGGTCTGTGCTCGGTGCGGCGCGGCGGAGTTTGGGCCTGCTAATCCGTATACGGTGTCGAACATGAGTCTTCCCCCCCTTGTCCCTCTCGATGCACGCCGCAGATGCCGCCAGCGTTCGAGGCAGAAGAAGGCCGCGGCGGTGTCTTGGCGATTTGCCACCTTATGATCAGGTGCGTCGCAGTCCCTTTGAATCCGCCTTGCTCGTTCACTCTTTCTTGTGTTCTCAATCCAGCTATGCTGCCCCGACCTCTGCGCACTCGCTTTACACCGCCGAGGCGGCTTTGCCGTGCACAACACACCCCCGTTTTCGCTCGTCCAAGCACGGGAGCTGCGGGACGGCGGGCATGGCTTGGGTGGGGTGCGATCCAGTCGCGGCCACACTCTCCCTTCTCTCCCCCTCACTCATTTATCTACATACCCCACCAGATCCCATCTCATCCCGTACCTTTCAATTCCCTGGCCCATCTCCCTCGTTCATCCCCTAACCCGTACCGTTGCATGCGTGTACCTGGCGTATCCCGCAAAGTACAGACAAGTATTAGTCCTCGAGGACGTCATTGGATTCTAACTCAGCCTCTGTGCAAATCAAGTCATTGATAAAGACTATTCATGTGAGATAGGACACGAAAGTGGACGTACCGCGGCATGTGATGTACCCTTGCGTTTCGCCTTGCGTTGCGTTGCGGGACAACGAACCGGCTGTTATACCTTGGTCCAACGTTCGTCAGTGGCCAAGATTTGACCGGGAATAAATTCGGACTCGCTTTGATCGGTGAAACGGACGGCGAGATGGAGATTCGACTTGGAGGTAATCTCGGATGGAAGATAATGAGCACAGTGAGTGAGGGTGAGGGCGAAGGCGAGGAAAAAATGGCTCCGAATCACGGCGAACGGGGCAAGCTCGTCTCCCCGAGACGCCACACTGAATCCCAAGGGTATCTGCGGGGTGGTCAGTGACAGAAGGTGGCATGTATCACATATGGCCTTTGTACTAAGAGAACACTGAGACTTGAGTTGAGTAATCCTGCAAACGGCAAGAAAAATAATTGGACGCACCTGCGACAGGATGTATTCTAATTTTTGAATACTGTAATCAACTCATGAACAGCGGAGTCTAAGAATCAAGGACTTTGGGGTAGGTCAATAATGGGACGAACTAATGGATAGATAAGTGGGCGAGTAAAGCTAGAACGTTGGTCCACGCGCCAATCGAAGCAGAGCACTCACGTAGTTGAAAATTGCAACGACCTGGCGGACGCAGTTTTGTGCCGTAAATTGCGGAAGATTCAAAGCACAACACATCTATCTTGCCCATATTAATATTGTTGCACGTTAGCTTGAACTGAGATCGAAAGAGTGTTCCGACAGAGTGACATGGTTGACGTGCGCCGTCCGCATTCGAAAACAGTTCGCGTTGAACACGGATTAAGCCAGCCTGAGGCCTTGATCTTTCTGCTAGAGAGCCACCCTGCATCCTCTCGCGGAACGCATTGGCCTGGAAAATCCTCCTCTTTTCCTTCTCCGCCACAGGCTAGCTTCTCAACGGCGTTATTCTCAGCTCCAACCCAGCGTGTACCCTTGTTTCAGCTCGCTATATCTTCACAATAATTGTGAATGAGTCGTCCATACCTCCACATGTACTTCCGACTTGATAGCAGATGGTCCGCGGACCGCGGCCCCACAAACTGACTGTCCAGCGAGCCATGCCGACTGCTCGAAGTTTTTTTTTTTTGTTCCGCCCTCTGGTTTACTCCGACATTCGCCCAGCCAATACATTCCAACCTTGGCCAACGGCGCCCGTACCGATTCGCTAACACAAGGCCCATATATCACAACACAACTGCCTAGGAGAGGCCGAGATCTGTTGATATATCTATTCTTGTCCCTGTTCTCCGAACCCGCGCACACCTATCCAATTACCAAGGGAATTTATTCGCGGCCTGCATCAACTCGGTTGCATGGGCGGACGGTCCAAAATGATTAATAGCCTTTTGTGAGTCTGATGGCAGTGAAAGTGCCCCGAATATTATACGCGAACAACCGCTCCGATCGCTCAGGATAGTTTCTGGCCTAATACCTCGTTGGGGTTGGGTGGCCCACTTCTGAATAAGCCAGCAGCGCATTTGAAGAAGCCCATTACTAACATGGCACGTAGAACCGCCTCATAAGCGCCCATAAGCGCTCATAAGCGCTACCTGACGCACTATTTATGCATCGGCAGATCACGGTAAGTTGAATACGCCGCTTTGACGTATCGTAATCGTTAGTATCTTCATTGTATGCTGATATGTCGGCCTGCTGAGATGTTCTTCCCATGCGGGGGCGATTTGTGGGAAGAGCAATCATGCATTGGGGCGATGTCGTGGAACATCTAGAGACGCCGACGATGAACGAAAACAGCCCACCGATAGATCATAGCAGCCTACGACGGATCATCGTTATCCGCGGATACAGTCTGGTTGTACATAGCTATTTTTAATCTCACCTGACAGGGACCGGCTCGCCCACGCCGTTCAAACTCATTAAGCCAAATCAAGGTTCCGCTATAAAGGCTAATGCCTGACGTGAAGCGACGATAACTCAAACATGTCGTCCTCTTTCGGTTCTCAAACCACAAAATCCATCGAACGGCCTCCCCGGAAGTTCGTCTTACGCCATCGCCGCACCATTATCGCATGTTCGTATTGCAGGAGACGAAAGATTCGAGTATGTGCTTCTTCTTCATTCCTTTGACTTTGGAAATAATCTATTTAGTGCGTAACGACTGAGCAGCCGCCGACGAACCCTTGTGCTTACTGTACGCGGAAGGGCCTCACCTGCGAATATGTTGGGGCCGACAGCTGCAGGCACTCGCGGAAGGGGAGCCCAGATTTGTCTGTCGCAGATCGGTCGGACTCCGGTACAGATTCGAGCCCGCCACCCAGCCCTCCATTATGGACCCCGTCTATGACCCCCGCCTACTTCTCCCCTCTGTACCTCGATCAAGAGGCGGTGGACCAAAGCCAACACCAGTTCAGCCCATCGGCCTTTCGTTCCGCTCAGCCTGTATTGTCTCCCGCCCCTACATTCCGCCGGTCACACCACGAGGTATCGACTCAAGGAGCCACTAGCCTGCACCACGGATATTCTTTCCCCCCACCCAACCTCGTCCCTCACCCTAATCGGCGCCACTCGGCTTCCGGCGTGGACAGTAACGCGTACGGCCTGCAGGCTGCACACGCGTACATGTATCTCTCCAGCCGCGCGAGCTCATCGCACAGTCCACATCCTTGCCCGCCGGGGAGCCCAGAATTTTTTGTGGATTACTCGCAAATGCCTGGGCTCGATGACATGGGTTATAAATGGCCGATATCTGGTTGCTCACACGGCTAGTGTATTTTGTACAAGTTTCATTACTTATGAGGATTACTACAAGAGCATATTTATACTGCGACGAGTCTTATTGTCCCCACCATCGTCCTGAACCAAATGTAAATTGATTTTATTGCATATGTAGTTGCACATGTAGTACTACTTACGCGTTCCTGGCGGTCCGACAAATAGGTGGTCTCGGTGGCCGGTGTCCCTGGCCGAGTGGAACTGCTCCCCGTCCCCAGCGATATGGCCAGCTTCGTTATTGTGCGCTCAAACCCGTGTAGACAGACTGCTCAAAATTAGTTGCGACTTCAGCATGGAATAATTCCGAGAGAGGTTATTGAGAGGCAAACCCGTAGGCCATGACCCGAGGCCGCGGTTGAATTTGATGAAGGGATCACCCGCCGGACATAGGCTCGAGGTGAAGGGCATTCTTGTATTGGAGAGAGGATCGGACAGGCAGGAATCAGCAATCAAGCAAGGCGAGGAAAGGGAGGGGAAGTCACCTATTCGAGCCAGGCCTAAATTCTTACTCTGATATATCTTTTTTGCAACCGCCAAGTTCAAAGCCCAAACCCTCCAGTTGGGCCTTACATGTAAACCTTGAGGAACGGTTAATCAATCAGCAAAACTGGTTAGTCAATTCAAAGTCAATCAGCAAAACTTCCATCCGTCCGTTCTTTTCTCGCCGAGGCACTGTTGGGCAATGCCGCATCATGGGTAGGCATTGCCAACGGGAGATATCTGGGCTCCATGATCAGGCTCTTAGTAAATTCTCCCACTGTCATATTGTTCATGCGGAACAAGAGCGGTGACATTCCACCGCCAACTCCGCTCTTCTCGCTTGATATCGACACGAGCAAAGTGGGGATCCCTTATAATCAGCCCACTTCCTCCGACTGAGCAACCTCACTTAGCTACAATGCCCGCTTCTTTCCGCGTACGAAAGCTGGAGCCGGCCCCCGTTACCACTGTCGACCCTGGGAGTATGCCAAAGTTGTCCCAGGTCCAATCTGTCTTAGCCAAAGCTTTCGCCAATGGCCAGTGACTCTTGGTATTAAGGCGACTCATACACTGAAAGCCATTCCTCAGATGTGTTCACCGCCGTTGTGACTGGCCACACACCTGGAGAACCCGACACCGGGCATATCGGCCCATTTTGGGTCTCTACTGTTGTTGCCGGGCTTTTGGGTGGGGAGGTGTATATCGCGGAAACTGCCGATACAAATGAAATCGTCGGATGTGCTGTGTGGTTTGGCCCAGGCCACACCATGTACGATACGTATGTTCACCCGGGTGCCCTATGGTTGTCCATTCTCAGATGACGCACCAGCGAGGAGCAACGAAAACACTCCCTTGGCCCACTGATGGGTTCGTTCAGCAAAGATCTGGTGGACTGGTGGCACAAGGTACGGGCTTTTTCGCGCGAAGCTATGAATTGTTTTGAAGAGGAGAAATAGTTTCTTCACAAATACGACATATTTCTTACCACGGCATTGGGTGAGAATACAAAACACAACTCGTGGCACCTCCAAACGCTGGGGGTAGACCCTGCATATCAACGTAAGGGCGTAGCGACGCAGCTTATCAATACGGTCGCAGAGAATGCAAACACATTACTCTGTGTCGAAGTAGAGAAGGAAGACAATGTATGCCTATTTCTCCGTATCGCCGCAGAGGGTGCTCATGGCCAATTGTAGCTCGTGATTTATGAACATCTCGGTTTCAAAGTCGTGGCTAAAGAAACCTTCACTGGAATCAAAGAGGATCACGTCCCTATGTGGGTGATGACGAGAGATCCCAAGTAATTCCAGGATGTGCCTTCGAAAGCAATCAAGTACTATGTTTGTCCCGTTTTTGCAATTTGATGCCTTGTTCTGGCCCCTGGTTTTTTGTGCCCCCTTAATCCCACCTCTCTTCCGTGCCAGAGTTCCTTCGTGATTTTCCTGATGCGCTGGTCTGGCTCCCACGTTCCAGGACCTCGCTCGCTGGCCATTCGTCACTTCTCGAAATTGTGGTGTCAACAAACGACCATCTGGCGCCATGCCCCCGCAGATTATGTTCGCTTGGATGTCGTACACGAGGAACGGATTATTTGAGTCAGCGTTTGACTCCTTGTATTGCGGTCGTCATCGTTGAGACTCCTCTACAACTTGCGGGCATCTTTTCAACCGCAACTTCAAATTGGCGCCGGTGGATATCAATATTCACAAGTAGGACGAACTGCGTCTCCCGAGCCTTACTTGCCCTGCACATGGGTGTGCACATGGAAAACTGCTTGTTCTGTCGACCCTGTTCAAGGCCTAGGCCCAAAAGATCCAATTCCAAGAGATGGGATACACTGGGTCTAGACACCAGAATTGACTCCCGGATAGCGGTGGCAGGACAAGCTGCAGTTAAGCAAAAGGGATATCGACATCCAAACGAGCACGCAGGAGGATCGCGCAGCGATTAGGAATATGCAGCGCATTCGTTACCGCTAGCACAAGAAGGAGCCCCGGGCCAAGACTGCGATAAACAGCGGTACTAAGCCAGCTAGCTTTTGGACGGCGTTTCTTTTTTTTTTTTTTTTTTTTTTGGAGCGTTTGGTATAACAAAGTCAAAGTCTGCAGATGCATTCCAAGTATTGTCCGCTTGTGCTGCTGGTTTTTGGCCAGTCATGCCGGTGAAGTCGTCCAGGAGGAAATGCCGTTACGCACAATTTTTACCAGTGTGGGACTCTGGCGGTGTGAATTATCCAACACCATTCATTGGCCACATACCCACTAAAACCCCCTCTGTAAATGTCCAATCGTCCGGCAATGAGTCTTCATTCATAAGTATCCCACTCCAGGTGTTCAGCACGAGTTGCTTTTTAAGGGCGAGTGGGCCAAATTTAACTTTATCTGTGAGCAGACGGTCGCGTTGCAGCGCCGAGTTTATGGACTTCAACCAGTGGTTGTGGATGTTGGTGTCGGTAAATGTTGCACCCGGGTTTGTTATGACCCGGTTCACGCGAAGGTTCCAGATACATTGCCATGCGACCGAAACCAGTGTCGCAAATAATCTTCCTTTCTCGGGCCTCTTTTTTGTTGCGCCAAATCGTACGAGATTACAACCCAATATCAAGCCCCAGTTGAGTGATGGCCAAGTGGGATATTTTTTGGACCATAATTGTCTCGTTAGAGACCAGAGCAATGTGCTCCAAAGATTCGGTGACATTACATACATGGCATCTGCCATTTATCCCGAGAGTTTCGGTGTGAAGCCAGAAATCACCGACTCGGAAGGTGTTGTGGATGCATTTCCATAGCAATTCGCGCGTGCGCCGTTGTATTGTGGAGGACCGTATCGATGTCCAAATCATTGTGTCGGATGGCGTGTATCCAGACAATTCCTCAACGGAACAGCGGATGCGGTCTAAGTTTATGGTCGTAGATTTCCTGTGTGGGATTGGGCGTAGTGACCGAATAATCTTTGTGAATAGTCTCTGGGAGCCTTGTGAGATAAGCATGCCCGGGGAATGGAACATAATGTCGGGTTCCGTGTCGACTTGGACTGTTTGAGTCGGTTTAGAACTCAGGAATTTTGCTGGGTTTCCCTCTACTTTTTTCAGTTGTGTTCGGCCAGCCCTCTCGCTTAGCATCGCGACCACCGCCTTGACGAGTCGGATTTTAGGATCGAGCAGATCGTTTTCGTAGTTTATGCGATTTTTCACCAAAGCCCGAAGGAGGAAGTCAGAGGATGTGCAGATGATTAGCGGCGCATCTGGGTTGGTGTTTTGCAGAATTAACAATAGTCCTCCCAGTAATGCAGATGAGAACGTAATCGGGATATCGGGTCTATCAAAAGTCATGGACAGCACCATATTATCTGTTGCCTCGTCGGATTGTCGCGTGAAATTGAGTTCGATCTCTGGTTCGAACTCACCGGCACGTAGTACACGAGGATGTAAGAAGTAGGTAATGGTGCTCGGCACTGCACCTTGTTTATATCTCTTTGCTGCGATCTCGTTGAGCGAGTCCTCGGAGGCGAAGATGCGGAAGCCGCATTCGAGATTTGTTAGTGTGTAGTCGGGATCAAAAATCATGGCCTGGTTGGTCTGAATTGGGCATTCATTTGCTTCCAATTCTTCGTTCGTTAGTGCGAGGTCCTCGCGTAGGTCGCCGTTTGAGACGGTCGGATTCCATTTTTGCTTGAGGCTGTCTATAAACATTTTGGCAGTCTCGATACATTCTCCAGGATTCTCACAATTAAGCTGGTTTCTATCTCTTTGGCAAGCTGGGCATCCACAATTTTTACGTCCAATTCCCGAGGGATTCAATTTATGAGGTTTCCTTGGTATCGCGGTCTTTCGCGTTGCAATTTTCAGCGTATCGCGTACCGTGCGAACTCCATGGTTGAGTCGTAGGCATTTTGCAGAGTCCCGTCTATTAGCACGTTTATATTGGTCTTTGTCCACTGCTGGATGTTTCCACATCGGCATTTCCATTTTCACGCTCTCACTTATTGAAAGTGCAGTGAATTTTAAGTTGTATTTCCGCGCTGTTAGAATCATGCGCTTGATCTCCATCGGTAGAGGTGTCTTGTTGGAAACAGGTATACGGATGTCTTGCAGGAAAGCGTTCAAGACTTGCCCCGGCCGGATATTAAGGTAGCTTTTCAACTGTAAGTATTTGCTCAGCAGATAGTCGATGAAGTAGCACCAAGTAGCACGTTCGTTCCCTTGTACCAGGTATGTTTGTAGATTCCACAGGTCAATTGCCTCATTTCTTGCCGGGATATCCAGGATCTGTTTCCCTCCGTTGCGGACATCCAGTATCATTGTCTCATGTGCTACTCGAGCTCGTTTTCCATCCCACAGGAATACATGTTCAGCTTTTCTCAATGTGGCCTCGACGTCTTCCGGCATGCCTTGGACTCTGGTCAAATATTGTGTGCGACCTCCAATAACCATGTTGATGATGTGCCGTTTTCCTTCGAGGCTGGGTGATGTTCTTCTCCACCTCTCAAGATCACTGTCAATTTTCTCAATTATACTGGGCCAAGGTGTAGAGTATGGCACATGATTTCCAATCCATGCTCCCAAGATACGGCAAGTTTGGCCATCTGGGATGATTCTCATCGTGTTGGCGATTGCACCGATCTTTGTCTTATCGTTTAGTCGTCTTTCCTGTATCACTTTAGCACGGTAAGTGGGGCTTCCGAAAGGTATTAGAACTGTCTTATTCTCATTGAATCTTGCTGTCGATGCGGCACACCATAAATCCAGAATACCCCATAGCTTTTCCAAGGCACTGGTAGACGACAAAAATACAGTCGTATCATCTGCAAACAGAGAGACGATGAGCTCTTCGTCTTTTCCTGGTACTTTGACACCTTTGAGATCAGAATCTCTCAGAAGGCAGGCCAGAGGCTCTATTGCAAGGTTAAATAAAAGGCACGAGAGCGGGTCTCCCTGTCGAACTCCCCTGATGACTATGAAAGAGTCACTAATTTCCCCGTTTATCATTACGACGGTCTCCGCATTCGTGTATAGGGCCTTGATGGTGCTACAAAATTTGGGTGGGAACCCCATACGTTCGAGGACAGTCAGAAGGTAGGTGTGATTAATCCTGTCATACGCCTTCTCCTGGTCTAAGGCAATTATGATTCCGTCCTCTTCCGCTGCCTCAGCGTAGTTGAGGAGGAATTTTGCAAGTTTAACCTGGTTCTCTATTTTTCTGCCCTTCATGAAACCAGCTTGATTGGGATGCACCAGAGATGGTGCAACATCCATCAGTGTTAACGAGTAAGATTTGGTCATCAGTTTGTAGTCACAGTTCAAAAGTGTTATTGGGCGATAGTTACTGATCAAAGATTTGTCTCCCTTCTTGAAGAAAGGGCAGAGCCATCCGGCGTTGAACTTGCAGCTCTCCGTCATGTCATGTTTTTCAATGTCAACATACACTTTCGTCAGGAAACTTATCACGTCAAAAAGCATTTGGCCGCTTTGTTGGAATAGGATGTCTAGCATCTTGTAGAATTCATACGGCAGCCCATCAAGTCCTGGGGACTTCCCATTGTTTGAGAGTTTCAGTGCACTCTCTACGTTCGCGGATGACATGTCTTTGTTCATTTGGGCGAACTGATTTTTCGACAGTCGAACTTTGCATTTTTCAAGAGCAATCTCAGTCGCCATTATCCGTCCATACTCATCTGGCTCATCTTTAAATTGGACCGAGTTGTGATAGTCTCTAGCCATTTTTGCCATGTCTTTCGGGTTTGTCTCGTATGTTGGTACCGGCTCAGATTCCTGGTTTTTCCTGAACTCATGTATGGATTCCTTCGGATGATAGCCCTTTGCCGATTGGGTCCATGCCTTTGTCCGCAGGGTTTCACCCTCAACATCGTAGCGAGCGTCTGCTGAAGCTTTCTTTTTTTCTGCTTGATCTACCAGGCACTGACGGATTTTATCTTCAAGCCTATAGATTGCCTCTGACTTGTTTTCAAGGGGCATGTCGTCGTCGTGCAGAACCAGAGTCAACTGAGTTTTCCATGTGCGAATTTGACGAGTTGTTTCGCTTGTAATGAAGCGTGAGCAATGTTTTCCGTACTCTGTGACATCCCGCTTGAATTGCGCCCACAAAGTCTGAATATTTTGAGTTGGATCGCGTTCAGAATGATCAAGGTCTTCGAGATCTGTCAACATTTTTGCTGCAAGGTTTTGTACGTGTTTCATAAACTTCGATGATTTCAACAGGTAAAGTGGCAAGTTCCATCTCCCTGGGCCTGGTCGTTCTTCGGGGCGGCAAGTCAATTGCACTGTCACTAATCGGTGGTCACTTTTTACGAGGCAATGTTTGATCGACCAGTCTCTGTATGAATCGAAGTCTTGACTGTCCACATTTATCCGGTCCAGTCTGGAATATGAGAGATGTACTGTATGAGTTTGTGGATCTATTCGACGTTGAACACAGGTATAATCCCGAGTGTCCGGGTAAGTTGCACGCCAGCCATCGCGTAGTCGAAAGAGGTGCTTAAGCCGGCTATAGCTTTCTGGGACTGAGACTGTACTTCCGGAGTTGCGATCCATCGGGTCTTCAACGAAGTTCCAGTCCCCGAATGTAATGTTTGGCAAGGGAATTTTGGGGTTTTTGAGCCAGAGGTTCCATAACTCTTTCCACATTGCGTCTCTCTCCTTCGATGTGTTCGGTGCGTATATGTTCAAAATATTCAAAGTTGAACCTTTGTGCCATGGGATCACAATCATTGATGCACGTCCCGCAATCGGACGGCGTTTCCGCAGGGCAGAGCCGAAAACGGGATGCGTGTACTTTTTTCCCCGCTGCCCATGACCAGCAGATGAGTTTAGGTTTGCGTGTGTCACTGATTAAGAGCGCTTGCATGTCCATGAGGGGCGGGCGCAGGGCGAGCACATCTACCTTGTGCCAGACGGGAAGCTGGTTGAAGCAAGGACCTGGGACTCGGAAGAAAGCCGCAGCGCGCGCGCTTGACTTGTTTGATTTGCGGTCCTCGGTCCGGCGGGCTTCAGAGACGAGAGAAGGTGGACAGAACCGCCAGTGAAATTGTAACGCGCAGCAGCCAAAGGATAAAAGCATCGGTGGGATGATTTTGGAGGATTAAGCGTGTGTTAAGTGCTACAGTAGCGGGTTTGCGTTATGGCGCATTCCTCAGAGACAACGACGATAGCTCGAAGTCGTGGGCAATGGGTCATGCTTGCGCAGATATTGAGTAGAGACAAGGTCGGTCCAATCTTGGTCCAATCCAGGGACGATTCCGAAAGGTAACGAGATGAGGAATGAGAGCGCAGTTGACAGCTCGGATTCCCTCGGTAAAGACAATATGAATAGGAGGGATGCAAGACTCAAGAGGGATGCGTCAGAGAGGAAGCGAGCAAAAAGGCAAGCTCATCGAAAGCCGCAGAAAGCCGCAAGCAAGCCGCAAGCTCCGTTTGCGATCAGGAATTCCAAAGGGCGGCGGAGGAAAATCAAGAGCAGTGGGGAGAATGGAACGAGCTTGCCGATTTCAGACATGCATAGCGAGCGCGATGAGCGACGATGGAGATGAGCGGAAGAAGCAGGAGGGGTGTTTGGCTGATGCCTCAACAGCAAGCAAGACCAAGCAAGACGCACATCGTGATTCTTACCCTCATCTTGCCCTCATCTCAAATCGCGTTTCTTAGCCCATACATACCCAATAGTGGCGCAATGGTCTCTGGTGCTTCAGGTGCGTCAGAAACCCGAGTATCTCTGGCGGACACTCATGCCTTCCCGCATAAAGTTCTATTCTCCCAGCTCTTGTGCCTTTCCCCTTCCCCGGGCTGACTGCGGGCGGCCTTCGACCGGAATTATCGCACCGCGCATTAATTAGCAACCCAGAGCGGCACCTACTCCGTGTCAAGTGCAATGAGCCCCGCTCCAGCGGACGACGGGCATGCTCTCGATTCTTGTCTGCCGATGCACCCAAGATGCCACCGCTCGACACGGTCATCCGGCTTCAAGCTCTCTCATCGCTCGGTGTAATTCGACCATGCTACTCACGCGGCATTGTCAGATAAATGTTATCTGATCTGTGAAGACTGCTCACGGATCGCTGTGGCGCGTTTGTACTGACTATTCAGTCCGAACGTCTCGTTTCCAGTGCCAAAAGGCGAGCCTGGGAAGCATGTCATGAGTAGCGATCGCGTGGTTATATCTGCAGGCACGAACCTAGGCTGGGAATATTGGGATACAGCTTCAACAAAGTCCGAATAGATTCGTTGAGAGTCAGCGGGGACACAGAGGGAGAGTACTGCTCCAGCAATGATTCGACGATTCCGGCGCTGGAATTGACGGTCGGATCGACGAGTATGGTGCCTAACACATGTGAGAACAAAGCAGGGATGTAAAACCTGAATCTCACCTTCATCTAGGGTTGTTCCGGCAATGAACGGCAGTCGGGCGAATTGTCCACGGTTGAGGAACACTGATGGCACGTCGGGAATGAGTCCTCCCGGCCCGTCAATCACAGGCTGGAAGGGGAATAGTTCAATCCCCGCAGCCTCAACAGTTGACATTCCGTTAAATATTTCCGTCGTGTTAGCAGCACGTAGGCATCCAAATGTTGAATTAGATGTAGCTTGCGAGGCGCAAGACGGGACGCCGGAGACAAATTTCTCCCATGTGCCCTCCCGGCGCTCGGGGGTGAATAAGGGAAGGGACGCTGAAGACCCAGACTCGAAGATCTGAAAAACGATGTGGGTCAGCGAGCGTTGTTGCGCATCAGTTTCAGCGCACCGCTGCTCTGGCCAATGAGTTTATCGGATAAGTCAAGAACAAGAGGCTGGTCATTATAGACCCCGCACTCTGTCCAAATAGAGTGACCTTTAAGTAAAGTAAGATGTACAGTAGGTGGTGAATTAACTAGTCACATGCACCTTGTCCTTGTCACCGCCGAAAGCTTCGATATGAAGCTGGACCCATTGGAGGGCGGCGATCTGGTCCCTGATGCCCAAGTTCAATGCACCTCGCTTTTCAGCTTCCTGGCCTTGCGGGAATCCCAATGGGCCCAAGCGGTAGTTGAAACTGATGTGAATCACAGGTGTTCCCTTGAAAATCATGAGATCGCATTCTTGTCGCATTTAATGAACGCACCCGAGCCACACTTTGAGCGACAATGGAGCTTGCATTGTAGAGCTCAGAAAATCCCGCATTATACCCTCCGCCATCTCTGGGCATTTGATCAGCATATTATACGGCGATCGGGGAGCACAAGATATAAGCACGTCCAAAACATCTAGTACAAACATTTGAGTGAACATTAATTCTGTATGCCAATCAATACTCACTACTGGAAGGCTGGCGTTGGCTGGGGTCCCAGCCGGACGCAAAATGTTGATAGTCAAGCAATCTTCCGACATCGAGTCAGGCGTAACACTCTGCGACCGGGCTTTGTCTGAACGAAGTGACTAGGAGGGAGTGGCGCATACTACGTACATACGATACCGCCGTTTGCAGGCAGGCAGGTCCAAAGGCGCTCGCATTGAATGAACCTGGTGGTAGACTCTTTGGCACTGGAAGCCTGAAGCGTAAATTGCCAAGAGGAGGTTCCGCGAAGGGAATACCTAGAGCAGTTCGTTAGCTGAGATCGGGCTAAGTTGCTGCACATCAGGTACCGGCGAAGAGATCCTGCTTAAATGCAGGAATGTCGAGTCCAACAAAGGTCGTGTTCCCAAGCCGGATCGTAGGGGCGGTGCCAATTTGGACCAGGGGCCCTAGAAAACTGAACTGCAACTTCATGGGAGCTTGCAAGGGGGATTGGTACAGAAATGCACTGCGAATCCTTAGCCTTTAAGTAGAGGTTAATGACTCACGATACGCACCACGCTCGACTCCGACTCGGATGCGCAAGTAACATACTCAGGTAGCGAGGTTCCACAGGAGGAATCCGAAGAGAACGGCTGTTCTGCGGCATCGCGGCGAAGCGCGCTTGGTGATTTGTTGAAACGCCTGTCGTGGGATCTTCCATCCATTTTGCGCCCAGTTCGTACAGTTTCGGCGCCTGTTACCTGTTCAGCGCCTGCAGTGACAGTTTCCCATCCATTTCTTTACCAAAATAATTGAGTGACTCACAGTAGACGTTTCAACGAGTCAGCCCCAGCTCAACATCACGGAATTCGGGCTTTTAAAGCCTCCGTGAAATGCGCGGGGGTGTTGCGAATGCGGGGCGCCAGACCCGTCGTACGCGTGAAAGGGTGCCCGAAGACATCCGTCTACTCTGCGGCTCGCGTACTTCCTCGTAGTTGGGAAGCGGTGACGAGGACACCTATAAGGCAGCCTAGCAGAACACCAGACATAATGATCGATTTGTTTTGCTCGTAGTATCAACGCGTATCGGAGGATTTAGTGGAACACGTACATCATAAAAAGTCCTGCAAGTCGGCGTAGAACATGGAAGGTCACCTTCGCCCAATCCAAAACGCACTTCCTGAGATCGTATCAACGCGCCGCGAATCTAGTGGAAGACCTGTTCGAGTGCGCACTCGGTAAGTATCACTCGTAGAGCACAGAAGTTCGCCCTCACCCCTGTTTTCAAGCGACACCGTGCGTTGACTCCACCCTGCAAACTTCAGTTGAGCTTTTGTTGCCCCTTGCCTGCTGTAAATTCGTTGAGTAGCTCAAAAAGCCCCGCCGACTGGAGGTGAATAGGAAAACTTGCCCTTCAGAGGGAAATGCACGAATTATCAGCGATAGGAGAACGAACACTGCTAAAGATGAACTTCTTTTGCTGTCAATATCAACGCGGAACCAAAGATGGAGGCGAAGCTCACTCACTCGCCCACCCTCATCATTGTGGCTACAGCCCGCGTAGAGCACGGTAGCTCGCTTTAACCCGAACTTTCTTGGCGTGGAGCGTTTGAGGGGAGGCGGTGGGTCGAAGCCACCCGCGGACATTATGCGCCTGGGGGACACAACGCAAGGGAGGATCTGGCCGACGTCCGCGACGTTCACAACGCAAGTCATCCCACCTGTTTCAGTATCGCAGATAGAACGGAATTGGAGCTTTTGAGGTAAGTACGATGAGAGTAAGAAGCAAGATGTGCGGCCCGGGGCCGATCATCAAAAAACGATGAGAGCCGATACAGCGACAAACAAGCCTCCACGGCGCAGCAACTTGGCACCAACCCAGATGTGCCACCTTGCACAACCGCCAAACGCCCGCGCGCTGACCTGCCAAGCCCGACGGAAATGGCGGGTTAAAAAGAACGAACCATCTTTGCAGACGACTCCCGTCTCTCCGCAAAACGACGAACGCCTGTTTGCGGCATCGAGATTGGTTCCTGAAGGTGCTCCCGGTCTAATGAGATCTCATTATACCGAAAGCTCCAAAAAAAAAAAAAAAATTGCTCCCTGTCATAATGCAAGGAATTATGGTGAGCTGCCACCACCTCGTGCTTGAGGTTTTGCGGGTCCAAAAAAGCCTATTTGTCTTATCACTCTAGCCAAAATGTTCCTTTTGAGTGGAGAACTTCTAGAGGGATTGTTGTTGGCTCAAAACTGGAGGAGTTCGAAATTTCACTTCGGACCAATTTGCCCACACGCACTGAAAATATTGAAAACTGAGCGAGTAAGGTCGGGAAGTGATGCTAAAACACGGGATGGCTCTGAGGAAGAACTCCCTCCAGAGCTGTGGACACCATGAACTGCCTCGAAACCAGCCTCAAACCCGGTTGAGAGGTGCTTTTGGCAATTTTTTTTTTCTCCGGCCAATTTGGCCACTGAATTTTGGTAGTGGCAGCTAGGTGATGCGCACCATAGATTCCACGAGCCCTCAAAACTATATGCATCGAAGGAACTCGGCAATATTATAGGTGTCGATTGCTCCAACCGACCCGCCGCGCATATTCAATTACGAGTGCAATGGAGGGACATATGCAGAGACTGTGTCCTAAGTTCAGCCCTTCAAATTCGGATGCCAAATTTACCTGGGACAAGAGACGATCAGTGTCAAGACAAATGATGTGGAAATGTTCATACCGCCTAGACATTTGTAGGGCCAGCTGGCGCGAGCGGTTCTGTGCACCCGGACGCATTGAAGAGTATACCTCGCATACCCGGTGAGCCATCCAAATCGAGCGAAGCGAAGGGAACCATACCGTTGAGGAAATCCACGTTCTGCTTGAATATTCCAGTCACGTTTGCGAGAGTTCCTGGGACAGCATTTACTAGCGTGTCCCAGTAGTTGGCACAGCCCTAACCGAGATTAATACGGGCTGGCTGTCATGCCCCCCAATACAACGCACCGAACTGATGTTGAATGGCGCAGGTGCCGGGGGATCAGCCACGAAAACACCGTTTTCATCGTTGTGGCCAGGAACCCATTCGGGCAATGCTGCTGTGATTTCAGCGGGGGTGGGGGACCCCAGAACCGGAGCCGCCGCGCGGTGCCAGTTCTCGGGGAAAGTCTGGTTCATGAAGAAGGAGCTGATAATCCGCTTGGTGGCCTGCTTTGTCGTTCCTGTATTGTGATGAGTCGCCTAATTCACAACTTAAGCTCTATATTTATACCATTTGGAAACACGCTAGCCACGGAACCAGTGTTCGAAATTCTTCTGTGCTATGAAAGAAAATGCTTGCCTCATAATGAGCGACGATGCACCTGGTGGGCTGATGTGAGTACATCCTGAATTCGTTCCGGGTCCCTTACCGATGGCGGCATTCAAACGACGGATGGGGATTGAAAACTGGTGTGATCTTAGCGTCATCGCAAACCTTTGAATGTGGGAAGTACATACTTCAGGGTCCAAAGCCTGGTCGGACTCCAAGTTCTGGCGGTCCAATTCGATCAGAGTTTGCAGGTTGAACACCGTGGCCGGGCCATCTGGTCCATCATCGCCGAATTTTGCGAGTTGTGCCAAGTCCTATCTCAAGTTGAGACATGCGCAAGTGCACCGCGACTACCGCACATTATCCCAGAGAGTCTGATTGAAGTTACGATTGTCGCCGGTGTGAACGTCGGAGCGAGTCATCGAGGCGTCACCTTCGAATGATTGCACATTCAACTACAGTCCCAGGTAAGTGCGCTCTCACCTTCAACTCGCCCGTGTTTCGCTATTCCCTGTGTCTCGGGTCCATCGATGCGATGCGGCAGCGGAGGGACGAGCGGGGAGATTCCGCCGATGGAAATTTTGTTCACGAAAGGATTTCCTCGCGTGAGCTTTCGGTAATGACAAATGACTGAGACAGATACACCCAAACGTTGAAATCCTTACTATATTCAGTGCCGCCATACCGGAAGACATGTCCCTATCGAGATTGAAAGCCTCGGCGGTACCGCGAATGATTTCCTCGAAATTGGTGATTCCACTACGAGACAGAATCAATGAGACACAAGCGGGAGCAGCGGGGGACTCCGCGTACTTTCTGGAGATGTAGCCATGGTTGGCGAGGGTATTCATGGCCGCTACGTAATAATATAGAATATGAGAGACGAGGCGCAGCATTTTGACCGCTGCAGGTACGCACGGCATGCTATACCAAAGAGTGAGTGAATTTAACTCAAACATTTGAAGGAAGAGAGCCTCACGTCCGCGCATGTCGTTGGTCCCAGGTGGAATGAAGGGATGGTCAGCATCTAGACCACACAGTGTGAGTGCCCAATGAATTGAGCTGGAGATTTTAAACATACCTGGTACACGCTTGGTGCCCGTATCGGTCTGGCGCGGCGGCAAAACCATCAGGACGCCCGTTTGGCCGTCCTGAATGTCAGCAGCCATGGATGATGCGTCCCGAATCTTGGGCCCAGCATTGACTGGGATGAACGAAGGCGAGACCACCAGTAAGAGCAGGGAAAACGATTTCATCGTGAGTAGAAGTTGTTCCTCTTGCTACCCAGCAGCCCTTTCTTCCTCCAACTCTTATACCCCACATCACAGAGATAATGTGCAATTCCGTGCCGCTTATATCTTCTCAACCATTCGGCAGAGATTGTAAGAATAGAGTGGTATTGAGTGGTGCCAGGGAACGGTTCGTTTGTGGAACGAGTGTCTAGGATTCGATCGGTTAATGAAATATTGTGTCTTTGCTTCTCCGCGTTGCATACCTTTTTTACCTTTAGGATCTCGGCGGTCGAGAGTTTTCGCTGGCTGTGAGACCAGATGAGGTTGAAATTGGGTTGAAATTGAATTTTTGGACTCGGAGTAAAACTCTACCGCGGTTGCTAAATGCAGCTTCTAGGGCAATCAATTTAAAGTTAGCGAGATGGAAATATAGGGTGCACACTGGTACGGAGTTAGTGGCCATTCAGCGCATGCGCATTTTGTCACCAGTCCGCTCATTTCCCCGTTGTTTTAGTGTGAGGAACTTGACTCACCGAATGGAAATTTCTGGTGAGAGCCACGGTGAAACTTGTGTTCTATCCGTCATCCGGTACGCGAGTAGAAGTGGGGTACATGTGACGATACGGCCTCCCTGGGAGGGCAGGGACCGTTCGACCTGGGGTCCGAAAGTTCGTCGTAGCTGCCGATTGGTTTTTTGGTCCTGACCGGCTCCACCAGGGTTGAATTTCTGCCATGCCAGAAAGCTCAATCAGGTGCTGTTTTCGCGCATATGAGGTGCCGGGAGCTAACAATATATAAATTTGACGTGCCTGTTGTGCCATTCTTCCTCGGCGTTTCGTACCTTTCTATGGCTGTGGGACCATGAAAGGTTGAAATTGATTTTTTAGACTCGGAGTAAAACTCTATCTCAGTTGCCGAATGCAGCTTACCCCAGGGCAATCAATTCAAGGCTTCAAGGGTAGCACGATAAAAATACGGGTGCGCACCGGAAGGGCGGGACAGAATTCGCGGCCAAATTTCCGGTGGGAACCACAGTGAAAATAGTGTTGTCATCCGTAATCCCGTCGGCAGAGAACGCCAGAAGAAGTGGTTTACATGTGACGACACGGGCTTCCTGCGAGGGGAGGGACTATTCTTCCTGGGATGCGAAAGCTTCGGGGAAAGTCATCACTTATTGAATTTCAGGTACTGTCCCTGAGACAAAGTGGTTATTAACATCGTTGGAAAACCACCACAACGTGCACGGATGGAATAGACGTCAAACCTGCGAAGAGCAGGAGTGCGACACTTCGTCTTCGTCTTCGTCGCAGTCCCGGTCCCCGTGCTGGTAGAACTGTAGTCGTCGCCAACGTCCGACAGAAGAGCCAGGGCACGAAAGAACGAATGTAAACGAATGAAATGAGGAGCATACCGAGAGCAGTGAGCACACGCACCACGTTGGCACCACGTCGTCTCACTAACTAACGTCTATTTGCGGAAATCCTTCCTCGACGCGCGACAGTGCATAATCTGCTCAACAGTGCATAATCCGCTCCCATTCTCGTTGCTCGGTGTGCTCCGAGGGGAATGAACGAGGTCGTGTGGGCCAGGGCGTATGTGGCGGTGTAGCATCGCCACAGCGCTTGTTTGGCGCTGGTCCTCAACCACCACCATCTTCTCCGGCCTTCGTCTTCAACAGCGCGCCTTCGTCTTCTGGCTCCTGGTACCACAGCACTCAAGCCACCACTTCACCCGTTTACCTTTCTGGAGCCTGGGTCTACAAAGATCTGCAGTTCTCCTTTTTGGGCCGCACGAGTCAATGCGGATTGACGCCACATGAAAGCAGAAAAGACAACAAGTGAGTACACCAAGTATACCAACCAACATTATGTCAGTAAACGAACAAACGAACGTACATCTCCTCACTCCCCCTCGCTTCCATGGGCGGCCAATTAATGGCTCATTCCCTACCCAGGTTGCTCAAGCTGCTCGGAGTCAAGCAACTTGAAGGTTCAGCCGTTGAAGTCTCAGACACATACTCAATCCTGTCAAATCTTTTGACACGCAGCATAAATTCAAGAAGGTCCACCCGTCCCTCGACTCCGTCCGAGTTACGAGATAGATCGTTGGTGACGATGACCAGATTAATTCAAGCACCGGATCGATGATATCTCCACTCCGACCTCTTCCACACCTAAGCTCGGAGCACCATGTACCCGCCCGTTGTGTGAGTCCCATGTACTAAGGAAATTCCGTTCCAAATTCAATAAAATAATTACCGTTTTCGTTTCAAATTTTTTGAAGCTTGCCCGGCCCAATAACGTTGAGTCTGAATCAATGACAAGAAATCAAACAGAGACTTGATTCGCGTCGAGTAGCACACATGCAAGCTTGATTTCAGATGTGCGTTGCGGCCCCGAGTATTGATTGGGACGTGAAAATGAACGAGCTCACTCAGTTGGCATTAGAACTGTTCAATCTTGATCCCGAATTGTTTGAGTCCTACGCTTCTGTCTGCTAGGAACTGGGCTATGAATAAATTCAGTCTACAACGCATTGCATGACGGCGAGTTAGCTGCGGGCCAAACGAAATCCCGTGTAATTTGGTCGTGGTCTACGCCGCGGCAATGATATGGCGGGTTCAACGCAATCCAGGATGGCCTATCTGTTTGAATAGCAAAATATTAGCTCGTTGCATTCATACCTCCTAATATCAATGCCAGCATTAAGCCTTCATTTATTACCGGGTTGATATCTGGCTAGCTAGCAAAATATCAGCTCGCGCATTCATACCTCCGAATATCAATGTCAATATCAACCATTGATTTATTGGCACAAGTGCTTTGATCCTGCCGTTTGAAATACCGATACCAATTGAATGAGGCGGTCTAAGTTAGTCTAGTTTTACTTGTCGGGTGTTAGCCGTAGGTCGCGATCCGGCACTCTCCGGAGTCACGTGCAGCCAAACACGGCCATCTTTTCATCACGCAACACTATTCCTGCTACCATGAGGGCTGGACACCGAGTATAGCCTCCGGTATACATTTCCTTTCAAGTTCCGTCCCAAACAGGCTTTGATCTGGCCCAGGGAATTATTTCTTGGGCTTCCTTGTACTTTCGAGCCATATGATGGCATCACAACCGAAAATGGATGGAATCTGCCAAGTTCTTGCCTGTGTAAAAGCTGGAGGGGTCGTCGGTACCTGCTTCGTAAAAGCCCCGAGTTTCGCCATCCCGCGGGCAGAGAAAGCATGTCCCCAGAGGCGGGACGGAAAAAGTGAGCTGCTGACATAAGGATATGGCCGCATTGGGCGTGTGAATGGCCCAATGCGGCCTGTCCTAATCCGGAAGCCTGACCTACGGCTTCGGGGGCGCGAGTGGAATCAGACCATATATCAGGTTATTTTTTCACTTTTCATTTTCTCAAAAAAAAATAATCTTGATATATGGTCTGACTAGGGAGACTAGGTCTAAGTGGTGATTTCATGCACCCAGAATTCAGAAAGAGGTTTATTTGCGTTCCGTAGCCAGACCACAAGGTTGTTATAACAAAAATAGCGGATCTCCACCGCCTCTCCCAAGTATAAAAGATCCAGCGTAGGCCTGTACCCTCAGCAAACTCAGAAAGCCCCTCTTGAAAGCCCCCAGACATCAAAAACTCACCTCTAAACATGTTCCCTCGCATCCTCTTCGTCCTTGCCGCCGCAGCGGGGGTGTTAGCCATTACCTGCCAAACCGGCCCCGGCTCTCCCCTCGCCGCCGACGCGGTCGCCATGGCTGACCAGATGACGCAGAACAGCGGCGTTGCGTGCCAGTCGTCCAACACCGGCTGCACTCAACAGTGGCAGGTCGGCACCGCTGCATGTACGCTGTCAATCCAGCGCATGAGATTATTACTTACATTTGTGCAACCAGGCGATCTTTGTGGCCCCCTCGGGACCTGCGTCCCCTTCACCCAACTCGCGTCGGGCATACAGACCCTCGTCAACGACTGCCAGGCAAACGGCCTCGCCGGCGGGATTAATCAGATCTCCGGAGACGGGTCGATCCACTCCGACTTGTACCACACCTAAGGGCTCTAAACACCCTGTGCACAGCACCTGGTTTTGATACAAGTGTTATTTAGTGTAAAGGATCGGATTTGAATGATTGACTGGTTTTGTTCTTGCCGAGATATTTAAACCGTACTGCAACTTGTTAGCCTTCGGGAAAAGCCTCAACAAATCAACGAAAATCAATACTCATCTTCGCGACAATTTCGTTCGCCTTGGATAGAACAGACTGTACAATGATTGTTGGTGGGTTCGGCCCGGATGATTGTTGTACTGCAAATGCATTGAAATCAGGCCAGTTGACTAACGCTGTCAGTATGTGAACTGAACGACCTCACAGAAGATTGGCCTTGGGACCGTCGTTCGTTCTTACCGCGGTACGATTGAGATTGTTTATAACCATGGATGCATGGGAAGCAAGGCACGTTGACGCGGGAGTCTGCCAGCTTGGAAGTCTGAAATTCATGGATATGCCGGTTGAGCCCAGTCCTGTCTATCATGCATGCGGACGCACCTGTCCATAGCACAAGTTGGGGTGGTAAGAACCAATGCCAGAAGATGCCTCGGCTTATAGGCAAGAACAGCCAAGGTGAGATCGAGAGAGAATGAATCAAGCGAACCTCAAGCTGGAATAGCACAGACTGCTTTCATAATAAAAGGGTATAGATCTGGCTGTTTGAAAAGCCAGAATGAAAGTTGAAACTGAACCAAGGTTGTCCGCACCTCTGCGTACAATCTCCGGCCACATTTTTCTCGATGGACAGCGATACATGGATCAGCGAGATAACATCCATCCAACTCGCGAAAGCACTCATCAAGAGACAACGAAATCTATCTCTGATATGATACAGTCAGGATTGCGAGGGATGGTTGGTTTCGTGCCAAGCACTCACCATCGCGTGTCTCTAACCATCGCGAATCAAAAAAAAGAGACACGGCAGGGACACTGAGCCGCATCAAAGGCCACAGTCACATTCCGCCGCGCGTCGACTGTGCGTTGCGATTTTGAGGTTGCCTATGGATTCGCACGCAGTAGAGCGCGCCTGTTGCGCGGCGGCGCCAGTGAGTTGCGGGGTCGATGGCGCGGACGCTTCAGCGCCGAGATCCAGCGAGTGTTCCAGCTCCGGCCCTCCGGGGTATCTATACACGGCGAAAAACATCGAGATAAAATGGCATTGTAGTTCCACGAGAGTGCCACATACATTCAAAGATTGATAGGCTCAGACAAGGCTCAGAGGCATCCTTTGGTCGGCTTTTGCAGGCGGATACCGGGGAGAATGTAGTATCGAGCCTGAGGGCTGACGATCTTTTTGGGACGTGAGCTTATTCCGAGTAGCCTGGTAGTTCTTGCAGTAGTTAGTAGTCAAGGTGAAGCGGGTGGAGGAGGTGGAGAGGAGAAAAGGGCCGCCATGTCGAACGAGTGTGGTGGTCGAAAGAGAAGAGAAAAGACATCCGTGGACCGTCACGCACGTGATGCAACACATCCACCGGAGCAGACCGGCGCGGGATCGCCCGGTTCCGGCATGGTGTCCATCAGACTTTTGACATTTTGATTGTCGCGTTGTCAGGCGTTGTACAACGCGACAACGCCCCGCAAAAACGTCACAACACCGCTTAAAAACGCGACAACGCCGCAATGCCGGAACATGGGAGCAAAAACCCACAACACCGACCAAATCTGAATACTGCCAGGAGGCAACCATTGGTCGGAACTGCAAACTCTTTTACCCCAGGTCGATCCTCTACCCCAGCATCCTATCTACCACTTTTTGCGAATTTTTTGACTCCGAAGTCGAGCTCACCGTCATCGACGACGGTTGATCAACAACGCGAAAACGCGTGAAAACGCCGGAACACGGCAATCAAAATGTCAAATTGCTGATGTCATTTTTGCTCTTCTTTTTAACCTCGATGTGCTCGTTGGATCCGCTGGCGATGGGAGCGGCGCGAACCTACCACTCTACTTACTGAACATGGCGCCGACATGACTCTTCGCTCAGACTGCGACTTTTACTACTCTCTCGAACCATGGCATCCGACTCTTGCAAACTTAAGACGGCGCCAAAATCGGGAGCCTGAAGAGCTCTCTTATGTCTGGCTCATTTTCCAAAGAAGTAGCTTAAGGACTCGGATATGCCGGATTCGGTACACTTACGAGTCTGTTCCGAAATCCATCTGGCTATCTACGCTTCTAATCTTCGCGGTCAAACCCTGTACGTTCTGCACACCACTTGTGTTCCTGCTCCCGTAACCGGATTCAGATTTGTTCTACCCTGCAACTCGCCCTGGGTAATCGAAGTTCCCCCTCAATCAACACCGCGTTCTGACTATTTCGACGCGACCTGGGTGTGTGAGCTCCGAATTCAAGTCCCGGCGAAACGTATAGGAGAGCTCTTTTTCTAATACGACACCTGGTGTGCAGACGAGGACTGCCATAACTTCCCAAGCCATTTCGGCGCCCTCCTTGATGTCCATCTTCACCATGAAGCAATCCCACCGTAACATCCAAATACTCCGAGTCGGTATGTACTGTCCCCATCGACATCAACCTGGTGCTGAATTTCATACCATTTCAGTATGGTGATGATCCATTCGCCGCAACAGCTACATCAATGTTCCCTACAAGCCAACGCTTAGGCAGATTGAATTTGTTGGGATGTCCTCTCCGTGTCGTCCATAGATGCAGTGGAGAATGGACGTCCCAGCTGTGTCACGGCGTCCGCTGCAGCGCCTCGCCCGTGTCTCAGCCGCATCTTCTTCATCTTCCTCTTCGCGTTCACGCAACTCGTCAATACCAAGTGTCTGCGCCTGGGTTGCAAGGGTAATCCCCCCACAATCTCTCCTTTGGATGTGCGCACTCGATTTTGCAGGGTGCATACCTCGCCCTCAAGTACTTGCTTCAGGCGCCGGGGATGGAGTCTATCTATGTCGTGCGCGATACCTGGCCGCAAGGTCCCGGGACAGAGAACTTACTGCTTCCTGTACCCTCCCTCCCTCGGTGCCTCCTGCCGAGCCTGATCCTGTAAGTTCTCCCACTCGCACAATTCTGTTCTCTGGCTGATGCGTTGTTCAGCTGAGCTGTTGGACCATACTGGCTGTATGGGAAGGATAGTGGGCCCCAAGCTTCAAGTTCGGGTCGCCGGGAATTATACCCACTGATGGTTTTCAGCAACGACGCAAGACATCTATCTGGCTGGGGTTATCGATTCCCTGCTTGCGTGCAGCATAGCCAGTCGATTTCCCCCAGAACTCTAACGCACAGCAGTTGCCTTCGCACATTCTACTGGCCCTGCTCGTGGATACATGGCTGATTCATTCCCCCGTCCGCATTAATTTTATTGCAGCGTCGATACTCGATTCACTGATTGTACTGTGATTCTCACAAAACGACAGCGGGCTGTCTCCCCAAATTCCAACATGTCCTGCTTCAGCCTTCAAGTGATAGTCAGCACTGTGTCTCTGAGGGGATGCTCATGATCTAGATGCTTCAACTAAGCATAGCCCGGAATACTCAACTGTACCTCAGCGCTATCCTCGATCACGCTTTCGTTTGGACCTTCCCGAATATGAATATCAGCGCGATTCGCTCCAAAATGCCCGACCTAGCCGTATCAAGTATCTGCTCTGGATATCTCTTTGCCTTTCGCGATCCGTACCGCTCCACCTTGGCTCCACCACTGAGATATCTTTGATATCGACTCTTTTCGCAGCTTTTTTTCTTCTCGCTGATCCTCTAGGCTCTTCGTCCCGCCTTTATTCATCAACCCTCCTCCGCTAAAAAAAGACAATGTTCATCTCCTTGCTCGTTCGAGCAGATGGGCCTCTCTGCCATGAACTTGTACACTGTACAGCGGTTTGCGGTTACTCGGCTGCCAGCAGACTATTTGCAAGCCGATTCGACCGCGCGGCCCCTTTGGCGGTGCGCCTCGCGCGGCGCGGTGCCTAATTTTTCCATTGGAGGTTGGGAAGGCTAAATGCCTCCAAAAAGCTGTGGCGTTTGTGTTCAAAGCTGATAAAAGCCATTAGATGTCATAATCATTCTCGTAGAGCTCTACGACGCGGTAGCGATGGTTACAAGGCACAAATTTGAACGATATATTGGTCAGGAATGCTACGATAATCACCGCTCCCGTGAAAATACATGAGATAAATCAGAGTCTCACAGACAATTTTCCTGGATGGATAAAGCTGGATTAAGATGGGTGGTACATTTAATTTAGTACATTATGTCTCGAACGAAAGTTCCTTACTTAGATACCGGGAATCGCATTGTCTGACCATTTCCATACAACTTTCAAGACTTTTAAGTTTTAGTGATGACCCATATGAAGGCCCTTATTGGACAAAAGTCCCTTGACTTTGCCCGGGGCCCCGAATTCGTCGACATTTACAGATATATCTATACATTCATCAACATTCATCGACATTTTTATACATCTCACTTTGGTTTCTCGACATTCACAAAAATGTCGATTTCACTTTCGACATTTCGATTTTTTCGACATGTCGATTGTTTGAGTGTACTCCTCCCATGTACAATGAATAGGCTCCTAGTCAACTCCCACTGGACATATTGCTCACTCCAAACTCAGAGGATATTGTTACAGCACGCAACGAAGAGGGTCCTCGTCGCCGCCGAAGACAGTGTTAGTGAAACTTCATACACCCTGATTTTTGTGAAAACTGCTACAGAATCACTCCCGGAGAAGACATAAGGAACAGAAAGCCATGCAGTATCATACCTATCGTCGCAGCAGCACAGCCACGCTGCGGCAAAGTACCCCTGCCGCAGCAGTCAACTTTCCAGGAATGTCTTTCGGATAATACTCACAAAACAACTCCAATATACCGATAGGAACTTTTGGCGGGGAATAAACCGGCATACAACGTCTTAAACATAGGTAATTCCCAAAAAAGCCCTTTTGGCTTGTATTCTTCCGAGTCGCCTCATCGTGAACGTCGAAGAGATGTGTGGATGAAGCACTTGGCCCGAGACGAGGTAAAATACCACTGTACCACTGTATCTGCCGCTGCGGCACCGGCTTAAAAATTATTTGAGTATCTCAGCGTTGTCAACAAGGTGTCGACTCGAATTGAAATTTAACAGCTGAAGGATGCTCTATCAGGGAGCAGTGCACCGTACCATGTTGAGAATTGGATCAGAATCGGGGCTAGATGATTTCTGTATCAACACCCAGAATATAGGTTTGTGGAATGAGTTGCGGACCTGACCGTTCAACGTTGCAGACGACTGAAGGTGAAAAATTTGGTATTGATTTTTTTTGTACCAAACAATGCATTGAGTCGAAGTTATGCTCACTACGTATGTGCGATGTCCATGGAATGACTTGGAAATGAGTAAATTGGAAAGCGGCAATACGTGTGTGACACTGCGGCAGTGTGACAGTGCAGCGGCAGTCTTGTGGCAGTGCTGCTTGGTTGCTGCGGCAGTCTGCGGCACTTACATTGGCACAGCGGCAAAATACCCGTGCCCGATTTTTTTTCAACATCTCGAGAAATGTTGATTCCACTTCGACATTTCGACTTTCCACTTCTTTCTTTCTTCTCAAGATGTTGCTTGGCCAATCGCGCATCTTTGATACCCGGCTCCCCAGGATGGGGGACCCCAGGGATGTCCTGGTGTAGGTTCCCACCTGTGGGAAGTACTGTCTGATCTCATCAATCCGGCTGATTGTGCCGAACGACTTAGAAAATGATATTCTTTTGGTGTTCGACTAATACCACTAATGGCTTGAGTGTCTCCGGTGAACAGGTCAGGAGGTAAACTTGAGTGCCACGAACAAAAAAAGTCTGGGGACCAGTGGGGAGCAAGCAACAAAACAGAAGGCAGGACACAAGAACGGAAGAGACGTACGGATAGAATTCAACATGCCCGAGGCATGGTTGGATCGGGCGCGGAGCCTCAGATCTCCCTCGCATCGAAGTGTCTCCATGGTGTCAATAGCCAGTCTTAACATCGAGTTCAAATTTAACTCCGATCACACGAGCATTTCACAGGCATTTACACAGGGTGCCGTAGTGTCCCTGGTACTTGATGCAGAGCGGCAGAAGCAAAACATAGACTACAAGCGCGGGAACTTCCCTTGGTTGAAATATGTTCTGTAAGCTTATTTTCAGGGTGTAACGCACCGCGTCCGGAATCTCCCCTCCTTGCCTGAGCACGCAGCGTGACGCTGTGTGCTCAGCGGGGTCCGGAAGACTAAGCATATTTGCAGCAAGTCAGTAGCCGTGTAAACAGCACTGTGAGGCGGTCAGCAATGCAAAGCAGAAGGAACTACGTTGGGTCCATGAAAGTATGACTTGCTGTGGGAAGAAGGGTATCAGAAATTTTCCCTTGATGTCTGAGCGCGAAGCGCTGCGTGCTTGGCAAAGACTATGAATTCACAATGTTGGGCGGCCCTGGGCCATTGAACCTCTGGCGTGCAACTCCCCAAAGAAATTTTGGGATTTCGTACGCAAACGTACTGACCCGCGCCCAACCCGCGCCCCAAAAAAACGAAAGTGTCTGTAACGGCTTTGTCGGCGGACTTGATGCGCGGTTGAACTTCCCAAAAGTCCCTCCTGATTCTTTCAATGCTGAACAACTGGCTTTCAACGTGCGGATGGCTAAGGATTTGTGCCCGCCCCCAGATATGTCTCCCCGCCAATCTTATACGAGAGATATAACCCACAAAGAGATTGAGGAAATGAAGCGCCATATCAAGGCTCATGGCCTCGACACGGCGTTCGGTGTCGATGGATTCTCCTACGAAGATTGCTGGGCAATTCCCAACCAGAAACTTCTCGAGTTCTTCCTCTATTGCTTGAAGAATCAAGACATGCCCCAATTTTGGTTAACATCCCTCTTGATTTAAATTGGGATTCTAAAGAAGGAGAAGGATGCGACAGATCCTTCCAGTTATCGCCTCACCGCTCTGGAATGCTGCATGTTGAAAATGTTGACTCTCATCATCGATAGAAGAATCCGGGGGGGAGCGGCAGATATTGGCGCGATGTTTTTGTGCTGATCTGCCTCATCGACAAGGCGCAGTCCAAAAACAAGGCTCTATATGTCGCATATCTGGATCTTAAACACGCACTCCCCGGGACGGACACCTTCTTGGAGTTTCAGGGCCCATGATCGAATGGTTGAAAATTCTGTACAACCGAATTCTTTACTCGGTTCGTCTTGATGGCCAGTTCGCGCCCGCTTTCCGGTCACTGCTCGGTATCCTGACTGGGGATCCTGGTTCACCTCACCTTTGGAATCTGTTCATGTCCGACTTTATTCTTGCTTTCCATCCGGGAGATATCGAGCTGAATGGTGTCCCAATCTCACACATTGAACACGCGGATGACATTCTTACTGCCTCTGGATCACCGGTTTCAGAGCCACCTCAACGGCGCACAAAGCTGGTCAGATGACAATGGTTGTGAAACATCCATCGCCAAATGCTTGTATCAAATATTCGGGCGGCGCCAAAAGATGTACCCAACGTTTATATGACCCGAGTTGATCCATACTTGATCTCCGGCTGCGATGTCTGCTTGGATGTTGACCCAAAGAGTCTGAAGCTACTGGAGCGAGTTCAACCAAGGTTCTCGAGGCGGATGCGCGGTGTTGGTTCACGCCTGAGCCTTGATCACAAACGCCCCACATGGAACGGATTGCAAACATCGATTGCTCTGGCTCGCGCGGGGTAAATGTCCTGGATAAACGACCTTTGTATTGTTCTTTCACGTCTGCATGTTCCCGTGGACTTGGACATCACCGGCAACCTGACTGTTGACACTGTGGAGGCCGCAATGAAAGCTGTGGTCAAATCGATGGAGACCTGGATAGACGATGAAATTGCTGGCTCGTCTAGAGTACGGGACCTTGGTCGGCCGACTGGAACAGGACAAGGACACAGGGCGACTAGACTTCCGCCACTACCAGAGAATCAAGCAATCTGAGCATCGAAAAGCTCCAACGAAGCTCGTCCTCTCGAGCCACAGTCTTGCGGTGGAACGCCGGCGCGCGGCAAAAAACCCGTTCCAAAACAGTGGAGGCTTTGCAGATTTTGTTACCTGTATGTGGAAGGTGCCGCCCATGCATTATTTGCATGCGAACACGCGGAGCTCAAAACGGTTGGAGATGTCTTCCTGAAAACATTGGATGAGTTACTCCTTGGAATCGCCGCCCCATTCTCCGAGCCGTTGCAACTCTTTCGTCTCACCTGAAAGACAATTGTGTAGCAGCCCACATCGGGGAATGGGATGTGGTCACTGTCATTGAAGTAACGGAGCGACATGATAATGGCGGCTCGGAGGATCCGAGAAAGACCTGACCATCGAATATAGTCATTTTCGAGCCCTTGATCTCCTGTGGATTCTCGAGGCCAGCCAGAGCGATTAGGGAAGTAGAAGAACCAGGCATCTTGTGGGATTAGAAGTGGTTCAATATGGGGGGGGGGGGGGGATAAAGGCCTCTAAGGAGGGTACGTCAGTGGAGAATCATGCCAATAGTTCCGCCGTTTAAGATTATTTCTTGGATTTGGACGGACTTGACGTTTTACCAAATTCCTCCACTGACATCAGCCGCGACCTTGACCCCTGCCTTGTAGACCCAAGTGTTAATTTTTTGAAACTGTAATCATCAAATCATCGCCATGTTCAATTCTCTATTGCTGATTATAGGCAGTTCCTACGAAGCTGCTGACCGTTGTGACACCACTTCGTAGTTTACTTAGTTATCATCAGCTAAAGTTGACGCATCACAGTTCAAGAACTCAACATAAAGTCTTCGGCCGCATTCTAGGCCAATTCCAGCATTACAGCACAAAAGTGTCGAGTGCCAGACCCGAATCGAACCGTGGGAAGGTGATTGATGGCTCTGATGCGCACTTGCGCCCAAAACCTGCCGACCTCTGGCACAGCTCAATACCCAGAGACATCGTGAGAATATCCACACAATCTCTACATGCTCTCCTGACTTTCTGGATCGCTCCAGGGCTGTGCTGTTTACATAGCAGTCTTGAGTTCCATATCTCAATTTCACTGTAACCAGCCCGACTCTCGTGCCACGGAGACAGATTTAATCTCTGAGTCCGTCTACCCTTGTACTTCTTTCCTCTAGCAGGAGTAAAGTGGCACCACCTTGCTGTCTATTGACTTGTTCAGAGAAAGTATCCTCCGCACGTCTTGAATCAGTCATTGGGAGCCACTAGGTCTGATATTTATATCGGAACAATCTGCGCTCGGAAAGCTCGCTTTGCTTAGCCGCAACAACCGAATAGGGAGTTTTTCGACAACTACTGCGGCGATTGCCCAGAATCAAACGGGGGTCAGGACATCTGAGTGAGACACATCAGGCTCAATGTTCACATTTGGGCCCTCTCTCATTCAAAGGTGTCGGAGATTTTTAGTTCAACTACCCAATAGTGAATTTTGAACATATCAAAAGGATCTACTAGGCCTGGTACTTGACTTGGCACAATTCGCGCTCGGAAGGTTCGCTGCCATAATTGGGCCAAACAACAGGAAAGTTTCTCAGAATAACCGGTGCGATTCCTTAGACTCAGAGTGGTGATTAAAAGATTTTACAACAACGAGGACTAGGTCCACGCTTTGTGTCCGCGTACTTTGGGCTGCAAAGGTCATGAGATTTCAGTTCAACAATGCCAACAGCTTGAGAATCACTGATTGTACTTCCAAGTACAAGCCCTCGTGCGGATACAGTGCGGCGACCTTGAGGCGGCACTGCCGCGGCAGTGCCGAGAATTGACGCGAACACTACCGCGTCCCTGACGCGCACTTGCCGCGGCACTAGGTCATTTCAGATTTGACTGTAAAGTGGTTTATCATACAGATTTGTACTGGAAATCAACTCCTCAACATGTTTCAACCTCCCAGAGTCAGCCTTTCCGGCCCTTTCGAAGTTTAATCTAGAATCCACCGAACATCGGAGCTTTTACCCTATGACCCGGAGTAATTTGATGTTCGTAGCTGAATTCAAGGCCCTAGGACGTACTCCACCACTGTCAGAACTGAAAAGTGGACCAAAAAGTTTGGAATTTCAACACAATACCATGCCGGGTCGCCGCAGCAGGCGCGGCATTTTCTCCAAGACCTACGTAGAGTACACTACTATGGGTGTGAACCTTGACATCGACCTCGCTGTAACTCTTCAAGCTTCATTTACTTGCTCATTCACCGTCCTTATGTCTTTCAAGACGTGCATGTGACCGATGTTGCCTACAAATTCCAGGTGGTTTTGTTCCGCGGAACTCTTTCCCACAGTATATTCTCGCGGAGCGAGGGGACACCAATAGGCAGTGTTCTTGTGTGGACGCCATTATCTTCCCGCGGAGCGGGGTGGGCTCCCATTTTTGACAACCTCCTAACTCTTCCTGGTTCGATTTTCGGACGCCTTCGGGCATCTCGGCGACGAATCTGAAATTCAACCATTTCATGTTGGGTCATTAAATTACTGTTATATTCCACATGCGAACGTTCCTTTTTATCCGAATCAGTAGCATCTCGGCGTGTACACTCGGACACAGCTAAGTAAGCAGCCGCTCCGGGTTCTCTCAACCTGCGTATTTGGCTCCCTTACGTCTACTTCAAGGTCTATTTACCTCACCAAATCCTGGGCGTTGTTTCTGGGCGAACCGTCACGCCCTCGGACACATTGCGCTTCACCCTGGTTTCAGGCCCCATTCCTTCTAAAAACTCTCTCTAATGAATAATATCCCGCTGCCCGACTGAATCACTTGTCTTGGCTTTCATCTCGACTTGGCTCCATTGCTCTACTCTTGAACTGGGATCCTTGGACTTCAAGGACTTGAGCTGCTCTGGCAGTCTCGGTTGTCTCGCACATCTCTCATTTCCAAGTCGACCCTGGCTTCCGTTGTGGGACTTCGGCTATTTCGGTAAGCTCCTTCTTCCTGCTTCTCCCTATCATTCAGGCGACAGTTCAACTTCAGTTTGGCGTCAACACGATCTTGTTTTACTACTTTAATAAGAAGTGTCTAGGTTTTGAGGATCCGTCTAACAGATCGAGGCATGTAATTATCATTGGACGGCGTTGAATACTCTACAAATGTTTGACCATATCTTGAAAGAGATTGTGTAATACACCTCACCGTGAATGGACCCCAACTGCGCTGCCGCCCGAGTCCGAGTCAGTCACAGTACAATCCGAAGCCGGTATACCAAGAACCTTGCATAATACTACCGCTGCGTTAGGCCGTTTGAGCAAGTGATCGGTCTGGTTCAGAGTTCACAAGATATCTCCGTGACCTACACGAGGATATATAGAGGTTACCCCCCGAACAAAAGTTTCAAAGGGGTTCGGGGGTCCACAATCGGCCAACATTGAATGCCATCAATCATGATCAATGAGTTGATCCAATCATGCCGATTTCGACATTTCGACTTTCGAGTCAATTGTAGTGGATCTTGTGGAGTGAACCCCGATTTTGGGACGTGCCAGACATTTCTCAACATCTATCAACATCTCGAACTTCAAAATCCGAGCCTGCCAAAACCGAAGTCCATTTTTTTCTCGCCATGTCGACAAATGTACAGAAATTTTTCGACATTTCGATGAATGTCGATGAATGTATATGAATGTTTATAAATGTCGATGAATTGGGCTACTTTTGGTGGGTTTTGTCCAATACGGACCCTCAAAGACCCAGACAGAAATGTACCGACATCAACCGTGTACATGTAAGTCTCTTCACTGGACATACTATCCTCAAAAGTCACCGTCAAGATCGAATCTCCGGGTCCATCTGAAAAGGATGTGAAAGGATTCAGAGAAGAAGATAGAGAAGGACTCCTTCTTAAATGGACAACATAATGTACAATGCGATACGATACGATACCTACCATCTCCCCTGCTCTTGGTATTTAACTTACATCCGCGCCTCTATTCTTACAGTCCAAACACCTCGTTTCTTCATTCTCTCCACTTGCTTCATTCACCCGCGTGTGCCCACACCTCGCACGCCGAAACATCACTTATGTCGGTGCTCAGCCCTCCGCAACCTTTGCCTTGATGACATCCACGATGCTCGGGTCCGCGACGGTGCTGAGGTCTCCGAGCTGGTCGCCCTCGCCAGCGACGATCTTGCGCATGATCTGGAGTGCGGTGTCAGTGTCTGGATGGAACGTCGGAGAAGAAGGGATAGGAGGGACAAAAACGAAGGAGGATGAAAGAGTAGGTAGGTAGGAAGGAACAAGGTGACGGAGCAAGGAGTGCGGGATAAAAGACACGGACGCGGAGGAAGAAGGCATGATCAAGACGTGATACATGTCTTCCGCCTGGTTTCGTACGTCGAGCAATAAGCAAGGGGCGCAGAACGGCGGCTGCACCCGCGGCAGCGTCCATCCCCCTTTCCCCCTTCCCGTCCCAGAACAAAATGGAAAAAAAGCAAGGACGAAACCCTACACACCTTCCCCGACCGCGTCTTGGGGAGATCCGGGACGATGTAGATCTTCTTCGGCGCCGCAAACGGCCCAATGACTTTGCGCACCTGCAGCACGAGCTCCTTGTCGAGGGGCGCCTCGTTGTCATGGTCGTAGGTGAATTCCCTGCGGGTGGGGGTTAACTTGGCCATTGCAAGGAAATATATTCCACTCACGGCTTGAGTGTTACAAACGCATACACCGCCTGCCCCGTCAGCTCGTCCGCCGTCCCAATCACTGTCGCACGTACACACATTAGTTTTCCCTCTGGTGTCAAGACGTGGATGGATAGGCGTACCAGCTGTCTCCGCGACGCCCTTGTGCATGATCAGCGCACTCTCAATCTCCGCTGTCGACAGCCGGTGACCCGATACGTTGATCACGTCTACAAGAAAAGCGGGGAGTCAGCCTCGTCGCTTTCTCAAGTTAAGATAAGGGAAAAAAAGAAGGAGAACACGTTGCAGTCCGCGACATCGTCCGCCCAAGCGTCGTCCGCGCCAGCGTCCTCCGCCTCCCTCAAGTAAGGACGCTCCTCAAACAAGAGGATGAAAGCAAAAGAAACCAGCACTCACCATCCACCCGCCCTCGAATCCAGATATACCCCTCCTCGTCCCGTGCGGCACCGTCGCCCGTGTAGAACAGCCCCGGGTACGGG